>VWYI01020838.1:0-123825 GCA_013399455.1 Anthoscopus minutus | reverse complement strand
GGGGAGGGGTGTGGGTGGCAGGGCCTGGCCTGGTCCAGAGCCCTGGGGGATCCCGGCTCGGTGTGGACCGGAGGGGAGGGGCAGGGCCTGGTGTTACCGAGATCTCAGCAGCTGTGACCTGGCCCCGCTCCAGCCAGGGCCCCCCTGGCCTCCCATCCCCTCCCAGGAGCTGCTGGGGCCCGGCCCGGCCCAGCCCAGAGCCCAGGCTGCGCGGGCTGCAGCAAAGCAGGGCTGGCCCCACAGGGCTTCCAAACCCTTCTGAAGCCAGAAGCCAAAATGACTTTTGGAAATTCCCGGGTTTTAAAATGTGGTATTCACGGAGGCAGACCCAGCTTCTCAATGGTTTACAAAGCTGTCAATTTTCAGAACTAGACAGCCATTGGCCCTTTCTAAACACAGAGGAAGCTCCCAGGAGCCTCTCTCAGAAAAAACATTTCTGTGAATGGTTTTCTTTCTTCTTCCTAAGTATCAACCGGTATCAAACCAACACAAAGCTGAAGCTTTCTTCTTAATAGTGGCAGTGGTCACAAAGGATAATGGCCACCAAAAGAGCTCAAGGCATTTTTGATAGATATCAGTGCAGCACTTAAACAATTTACCCAGACAACCTGTAGAACCCATTAATGGAGGTTTTCAAGACTGGTAGAAAAGACAAAGTTATCTGATCTAGTGTTAATGAATTAACCCATGCTTCATGTGGTACTAAGCCATCCAGAGAATTTCATCCAGAAGCATGTCTATAAACACCCTGTATTTGTTGAGCTCTCTTGAGTGTGAAAAAAAGCTCTCCCTCTTGTGCCATCATCAGTTCCCCTGCTCAGCAGGATCACGAGCAGAGCTCTGCCTGTTTCTCAAACTGGAACTCAGCAGTGCATTCCTCAGAGATGAGCACCTGAAAGATTGATTCAGGGAGTTTGCATTTGTCTTCATTTATACTTTGTTTCTTAATCTAGGCTGAATGTAATGAGGTTGCTGAACTGAAGCTGTTACACCCACAATCAGGTACTGATCTCATCTGGGATGTATCAGGTTCCAGATGTGCCTAGAAAAGAAATTCCATCTTTAGTTCATTAATTCTCAGGTGAGACTAGAGCCCAAATGGATCAAGAGTCCTCTTCTCAATTGGCCTGAATTGCTTGACTCTGGCCACATGCTGGGAACTGCTATGTGAGGCCAGTTGTGGCAGTCAAGCACAGCTCTCCATAGAACAAATAGACAAAGACTCATACAAGCTGAAAGTCATCCCAGTGGAGAGGGAGAGGACATTAAGCCAGGAACATTCTTCCTGAAACTGTGAGAGCATTTTTGCTGTGCTGTGACTGACCAAGACACTGAGCTGATTTGTTTGATTTCTTGCCTTGGATGAGGAGAGCAGTGTGATGGCAAGGATTTCCTACAGCTTGCATCAGTGTCATTTGTGATATGGCAGCAAACACTACCAGTTCCTCCTAAGAACAGAGACTGCCCATGAGTTAAGCTGAGGAAAAGCAAAGATACCAAAGTCTTTGGTTAGCAGTGTAGATTTACAGCTGTGACTAGGGCAGCAGCCACAATTCTAAGCCTCAGATGAGTTTTAAAAATATAAACAAGTTCAGTTACAGCCTGTTAGGGCTCAAGTGCATGGCTGCTCCTTCTTCCCTTCATGAAAGAGAAGGAATGAGCAGAGCAGGAGCGGGCTCCCAGCTTCAGGCAAACACTGTTTAGTACAGTGAGTTCAGGTTTTCCCTCTGTGGCTATGAGCCTGGCTGGCAGGCGTTATAGCCACATTTAGAAGTGTTAGGTTATAAGCCTAGGGTGTTACAAGACAAAAGGCATGTGTAGATTAAAGGTTTGGGCTGCTGAAATATTTTACACACAGCAGAACAATTCTCGTAGAGAAGATTTGAAGTTTGCTTATTCTGCAGTCCTATTGTGAGAAAAAGAAGATGCAGTTGCCTCAGGCTGAGGAGGATGGTCTGACTGTTGCTCTTCTATGAGATTGAAGCCAGGAATAAAGTTACATTTTCTGCAGTGTTACAGAGTTACCCTTTCATTTTGTCGTGTCTTCCAATAAGGAAATAAAATAAATGAAACATATAATTTTTCCTGTGAAATGAAACATATCATTTAAGGTCAAGTGGAAAATTTTGTTTATACAGCAGGGGTTAGCTTTTACATGCAAGAAGAAAGAGTTTGTGTTTTGCTTTAATGCAAGCCAATACTTGTTTCCAGATTTTAGTTTGACAACTCATCATCTTCTAAGTAGGAGGGCATGCTAAGAAAGGAGCAGAAATTATAGGGAGAGAGTAGCCTGTGTTAAAAGTAATTGACTGAACTTGACCTGTAGAATTGTATTCTGTGTCTGCTTCTTCATACAGATACTCTGGGCACTTTTTGGATAAATGTGTGCTCCTCACTTTCTGGAAGCCTGTTTTGAGACCATGGGTTGNTAATATAATATAATATAATATAATATAATATAATATAATATAATATAATATGATATAATATCATTAATATAATATAATATATATTATATGTAATTTATGAGCTAATATGACAAATATTTTAGCAAATAAATATATAATGTAAGATGTTAAATTTACAAAGTGATTGGCCTACAGACCTAAGACTATAATTTTATATTTTATTATGGAATTGTGATACATAATAGTTTATAGAATACAATGCCTTTAAAGCAAACCAAAACATGTTAAAAAAGATGACTGGGATACCCAAAATCAGTGAGTGATTTAAAAAGAAAATCATTTGTTTTCACTTCCTTTGTAAAGAATGCAGATAAGAATACTCGTCCTTTTTCTAATGAAAATAAATAAATATTTGTGATGCTTTTATGTGCTGTGATGACATGAGCTTAGCAAAATCCTCTCAGGAGATTGTTAATTATGCATCCAGAGCAGGGTTTGAATGGTATTCAATAGATTAAACCTATGTCAAACCACAAGAAGAAAACAACATGGTCAGGTAGCCAGCACTACTCAGGTGTGCCCTCAGTGGGATGGGTATCCTTTGATGATGTAACTACACAAAATAAGTAGACAAAAACAGTTCATTAAGTTGCAGAGTAACATTAATTTTGGTATTTCTTAACTACCCAAGGTGAATTGAGTCTGCATTTCCTTCAAGAGGTCTTACTTCAAACCATGGAGAGAAAACCTCCCTCATCTGGGCTGCTGTCAATCCTTAAAAATTACTAATTAAAGCACCTAGCATCCATGTGAAGGAAATTCATATACATAAAGCAGAACATGAGAATCAGAAGTGATGGGGTGGTCTGTAGCCACCACATCAAAAGGCCTTATTGTGGGATAGTGGGCACATTGTTTGTGGATGTTGATTCATTTTCAAGGACTCGGGCATAAAAATTATCTGACAATCCATCAGCCTCCTTTTGTAACATAACAGTGCCTAGAAAAGTAAGTAGCAGCACTCAAGTCTCTTATGGTCTTCTGCTCTCAGTGGAAAACATACTTGAAAAAAACAGTGTTATTGTAATGTCAGCAAAATTATCATGTTTAATAGTAAAACCAAAAAGGGAATATGACTTAAAGAAAGTGCTGTGAATGTTAGGAATAACTGATTCAAAGACACGTTTGTGATTGTTTCCACATGAAGATTTTAGTATCTGATGGTTTTATTACAGTGATCAGTTTTAAAATCTCTATACAATCAAAAAAATTAAAAAAAATTTTAAAAAGTTATACACATGGTTAGGAATCTGAAATGACTCAGTTACCTGAGTGCCCACCGCATGCTAATGAACTCATTGAAATTATGATATAATTATTTCTCTTCTCACAAAATGCTGGAATTTGCCAACCTAAAGCAAGATGAAAATGAATAAAAAAGAGGCATAGGCATCAAACTAGCATTAGTTTTCATAGTAGCTTCTTGTTTGTAAGCAAATGCTAGCCACTTGGATTGTACTAAAATATTTAGGTATTTTGTTCATCTCATATTTGAACTTTCAGACTTCTTTTTATTCACATTTGTTCACATAAACTGAGCCAGATTTCAAAAAATTCATCTGTGAGTTAAAGGAATGAGTTATGTGTTATTTTCAAAAAGTACATGATAATGACATAGGCTCTTTGTAGTCAGCCTCGGTTGAGTAGGAGGAGCTTACATGATGGACTTGCGCATGGTTAGAGCAGCAAAATATTTGGTGACAGTTTCATGGTGCATTTGAAAGCAAGACCTTAATTGGCTTGTGTTTAATTTCTTTCAGGCTGTTTCCAGCTATGTAATGTTTTTCGGACCCATGAGATGGAAATTGAGCAGTGCTTGCTGGAGTCCCTCCCCCTCGGCCAGCGGCAGCGGCTGGTCAAGCGCATGCGCTGTGACCAAATAAAGGCATATTACGAACGAGAAAAAGCTTTCCAGAAAAGGGAGGGCTACGGGAAGAAGCTGAAACATGGAAAGAATCAACGAGTTCGTTTTAATCTTGCTGATATGATTCAGGATGCAATCATACGTCACGATGATAAAGAAGGTACGTATTAATGTCGTGCAATATTTTCCTTTGTGCAGTAAAAGTTTCAGAGGAAAAGCTTTCTTGTTCTGCTCTTCTATATTTAAGTAAGATACAAAATACTAATCATAAAGTGATTGTCTCAGTAAAAGATACAGGCATGTATTGCATACAACACATTACAATTTCCTATTGAAATTAATAAAATGTGGAGAGTAAGCCTTCAGAAAAATAATGAATTTATTTTGAGATGAATATAAACTAATATATTTCAAAACCAGTCAGTACTATGATTCTGTGATCATTCCTGACCTCTTATATGAGCCATAGAAATTAACACGAGTTACTTTGAAAATTAGGTTCTCATTTTTAGCCAAAATTTGGATTAAGGGATGTTGCTGTTAGTGATGTTGGCATGTCTAGAGCAAGGAGATGATGTGCACCCATAGTTATATCAGATAGAAGGTCATCTTTCTGCTTATTAAATTATCTTTATGTCCTTTTGAAATATGTAACCACACTTTAGGGTTCTGTTTTTGGTTTCCTGGCATTGTGTGAATCCCTGGTGCAGCTGATAGTAACCTGAGGAATTTGTAATTTACTCCTCAGAAGTGAACCAAACCTTGCAGTAAGAATCTCCCAACTTTTAGAAGTCTCCAGAAATTCCCATACTGTTGTGTCATAGGGAGGGATATAAGAAAAGAACTGATGTAATGTTGTTGGTAACTCCTTTGAAAACAGAGCTTCTGGCAGTTCTTTGTGATCACATTAGTGTGAAAAGGGGAGACTCTGAGACAGACACACATCATGCAAAGAACTTGACAAGCTTATCCTAATTTTTATCAGTTTGATTAGGTGTGCCTTTTTTACTCACTCCTGAATCTTCAGTTTTTAGGCATTTGCTCTATCATTGCTTATCACTCAGGTATAGTCCCACACATTTAGAACTGTCCTACATCTTTAGAAGAAATTTATAGTCCTACAGCTTTAGAAGAAATGATTCAAAAAGCTCTTCTTTTCAAGTGAGGGCACAGGGCATAATTTATAACTGAATCATAAATAAAATTCAAAAACCTTTCATTCCATTCTCCTAGTGTGTACAGGAATTATAGAGACCTTCCTCCATTTTCCCATAGCTCCAACTTTCTTTAAAAACCAAGCAGAATACTAGGTATGACTTTTAACATTCTGTAAAAGTCAGATAGTTGAGGCTATTTTTGACATTCACACTGAAGAAATGTAGGTTGCTTATTGCAGAGGTGGTAGGACATCAATAGGGTTTTGTGTTTTGTGTTGCCTATACTTGACCTTGAGCTGCACCTGAATCAGAATATAGAGTTCAGCAAGTGCAGAGAATGAGTAAGGTAAGCAGAAAAGGAATAAACCTCAGGCAGAGGAAAGTAAAATGGAGGGAAACCAGGAATGTTGTCCTGCATTTGAAACAGATAAAACAGGTCCCCAGAAGCAAGGAGCTCAAATAGCCCACAGATGACATAGTCCTGAATTTGTTGCCTGTGGTTCTTTTCCAGGACTATGAAAATGTGTGATTGTTGTCTTTAGGCAGCCTGGGGACCTGCAAGTGCCTGTCTGTTGTGTTTTTAGCCAAATGTTCCCAGAGGCTGTTTGCTTTGGGGTAAAAAATGCTATATTATGAATTCTTACAATCAAAAAAAAAACCCAAACCAAAACAACAACAACAACAAAGTTTAAACTCATAGACATAAAAGGTGCTTTCCTACTATTGTTGCTTAGTGGAACATTCAACCATGACTATTCAGTGAATATACTACATTAGAATTTCTGTTCAAATTAAACATATTCTTTTGTAATAAATATCACATCCATTTACTGTTTGATCATGTTTTATGGAGCATGTAATATATGCCTTTCAGGCAAAACTGGAAGATGTGGTCTGGAAGTAGAGCTAGTGCCCCAATACAGCTGTGAGCTTTCAGTCAGTAAGGCCCAGCTAGACAGAGCCTGAAGAAATCACACAGAAGTAGTGGGGTATGGCTAGGGAAGTTGGGCTTTTGCTACAACCTGTTTCTCTTGTCTACTTAATCATATTTTACAATGTATTAAGGAATCAACAGCATTGGATAGGTGTAAAAGACAGCTAAGAAAGGTGTGAATTCAGTTCTATGAATGAAATGCAAAAAAATGTAGTATAGAAAGTAGAAAGAGGGCACATCAATGGGATAGAAGTAGCTGTCCAAGTGAAGTCCAGGGGTTCTGTTTTCCTGAAGTATCATAAGCTATATCGACTGGACAGCACATTTTAAAGTGGTGAGCTATAGTTCTGGTTTGGCACATAAGATAAATTGGATACCATTAATATATATAGAAAGATGAATTTATAATGTGGCTGGTGCAGAGACACTTCACAATTGAGCTTGGTCAGAATTTCACTCTTACAAATTCATTGTCTCTGTTATTCATGAAAAATGTAATATGTCTGCTCCAAAATTGCTATAGCAGCTGCTACCGGGCACAAAATGCATTGCTGTTACCGCATGCTAGCAGAAGTGACCATTAGTTTGCTCTCAAATTAATTTTAGAATGGGCTTTGAGAAACTTTTACTAGTGACCTGGTTTGTTTCAAATTTATAAATTAAATATGTACTCATTTGAATTCCCAATAAGTTAAAAATTAGTGAAATGATGTATCTTTGCTCCTTTTTATTAACTGTATTTTTTTTAATTTTTCATAAATGTTCTGTAGTATTTTATCTGACCCAGGGACATTGAAGGGGAATCCTACTTCTCTGTCTCCTCGCACCATCCTGTAGTTTCTCTGTTTTAAAACAAAATGTTTTTACTGCTGTTGATGGGCCACATTCACCCACATTACTAGCAGTGAGTATTTTGGGAGATTCAGCAACTATTATTCTCAGTAATATACATGTTCAGAAGCAGAAGCTCATGAATGAGTGAGTGAACTCTTTTTTGACACTGATTTTGTACATCTTTACTACTGGCAAGGGAATACCTCTAGTTAATTTTCCTTTAAATACTCTATATTTTTCTTCTGTGAGATATTAAATCCTTAATAAAAATGGACAGCAGGATATTTGTCTTGCTGACATCAGTCATATAAATGTACTGCAAAATGGGAGATGTAGTCAAGCTGGCTTCTGCATCTCATTCCTTCCCACTGTGAACTAGGCATGCTTGCACCTACGTGTGGCATTACTATGTGGACGGACTCAGGTCTTTTCTGATACTCACACAAGTCATCTTCATCTACATCTACAAGCAATTAGGAAATGAAGCCAGCAGTCAGGAAATAAGCTGAGTGAGTTTCTGCTTCAAATACAAGGTAGTTGGATAGATCCTTATTATTTGGGCCTCTTGAGAATAAGGGGTTTGCATCCTTCCTGAGGCAAAGGTGCAGTCACTGGCACTGACAGCAGTGAGAAACAGTGTGTGCTTTTAAAGATAAGAGTTTTGGTACATGAGGTGAAGATAAGCTTGCTAAGATGAGGACAGTAGCTAAAAGTGAACGTGACAATCCTGTACCTGAAACCGAACATGGGGCAAACTAAAGGACTGGCTTTAGTTTCTATCATGTTTTGGTATATTCTGTAACCCCCCTTTTCTCAGACATCCTGAAGAATTACTCAAGATGTAGGATTGTCAGAAAAATCTTTCTATTTAGTAGGTATCTTTTGTTGTAAAACCTCTAAGTTTGTAATGCAGCCATGATGTGTACCATAAAGTCTGGTGGGCTGGCAGGTGGTGGTAGGTCAGGGTACAAAGTGCAGAGAGCCATCAAATCAGTCTGGAGACAAAAGAGGTAGTCCTGTGAAAATCAGCATTACAAAAGGGAAATGCAGATTCCCTAAATCTATTTAAAGCCCATTTCATCCTTCTGATGAGCAATATGCTGATTCTGTGACAGTATTGTGATTCTAAATAGCAGCAGTACCAGGGTGAGTGAGTGTTAGCATAATGCTGAGTCTCTAGTAATGATTCTTTGTCCTTTTGTAGTGACTCCCTGTTTCAGACATCCCTCCTCAGTTCTCCAAGAGCTTCTTCCTAACCCTGCACAGTTGCTGGTGTGGCTTTGCCTTTATAGACAAAATGCTGGGATATGGCAGCTGGGGATAGCCTGACTCGCCCTGCTCTCACCAGGGTATGTCAGAAAAAGGTGATCTAAAAAGAAGATTATACCAATATCCTGCTTTTCCTGCTGTGTTTACTGCTGGGGCAGGTCTCCCTGGACGGGGTCCTAGCCCCAGCTGATTGACTTCCAAGCGGTTTTGTAGTGCAGGAAAGAAAACAAAAATCCTATCTCACTTCCCTTTCTGTGATACCAGTATTTTTAGCTATTTGAAAGATGCAATATTATTGTGAGATTTGTAGTATCATGATATTTGAAAGGGTTGGAATAATCAATATAATGGAATGGTTTAATATCATTAGTTATTTTAATGAGCACTGTATAATGTACAATGTTATGATAAATTTCAGTTATATTAATTAAAAGGATGTGAAAGTGAGCATAAAAAGGGGTACAGGTGGGGCTAGTGCTGAGCTGTAATTTACATCTGAACAACTTTGGGCTATAGAGAGGGCTCAGGGGAGGGGAAACAAAATCTGTTCAGAAGAAGAATGTATCTTTAATTTAAGGTGGCAGATGAGTTGGCCATTAGCTTTAGGAGAATGTGTCAGAGGCGTTATAATATTCCTATTAATGGAAAAAGATAGAAATTGTCTGAAACAGAAAACTGAAACTGAAACTGAGCTGAAATAAACCAGGGTTTTTTTATTATTTCCTTGCATTGTTTTCAAATCTACTAACCAATTTCTTATTTTTGCATCTTATTACATTAGGCTTGGTTATGCTTTACTGTTCTTTTTCCTGTAGAAACAGCTTGGTTGTTTACACACAAGATGTTCTGTAAAACAGTGGATTGCATTGACTGTGTTTGGCAAATGTGTCAGGGCAGACTTCCTGATCCTCAACCATCAGCTTTAGCATTTCCAGCAGTCTTTTTGGAAAGCTGGAAGCAGCAGGATTTGGGCAGTAGTGACAGGTTGGTGAGTGCAAAGCTGCATTATGTGAAACCCCTTGTCAGGCAACAGTGTAGCATAGACAAACACCTTGGCAAACACCTTTGTAATTAGGAATAATGGAAACATATTCAGGTGGCCTGTCTGCTGTTGGTATTCTGACTTTCAGACTACCTTTTTAGATATTTGATGATACTTCCTCTTCTAAAATTGATTGCAGACAGCTTTTCTAATTTTTACGCATTGCATGTTTTGGGATGAGTGGTGAGAAAGCAAGGCTCCAAGCATGGCAATGCCTGGTTTTCAAAATTCACCAATTCCTTGGATGAGGATTGCACTTTTATGTGCCAGAAGTTCAGAGGCATCTTTGCAACTAGAACAGACTGAAAGATAAAATAATATCTTTACTAAAGATAGAGAATTTTAGTAATAGAATAGTTTTACAGAAACACAAAGCGCCTTATTATGGTTAATTTTTAGGAAAGAGGTGAAAAACATTAAAGAGGTGTAACATTAAATCTTTCAAGTTAGGTCCTTATCATTAAGGCAGAGTTTCCTTAAATCAGGTAAAAATAATTCCATCTTGAGTTTAAAAAGGGTAACTATAGAAAAGAGAAGGATGTCTGTGAGAAAGTGCAGATTAATATTCTGTGCTGTTGTAGATTACCATAATCCACTCTTGTTTGCTTCCACCTTTAAAAATCTTCTTACTTTGTTTCTTATGATTAATATTTAATATGGCCTTCTTTCATTCCGTTCTCCTCCCAAAGGTACTTTAATTAGCATTTCTTTTGTATACTCTATGTTGCAGCTACAGCTTTCTGAAGAGGCAGGGCTGAAATAATAGTGAATGATGATAAATAATAATAAATGATGAAAATTAAATGCATGGGATAATTACATTATATATATACACACACTTTTTATGCATGCATTATATCAAAGGAATAAAGGCCAGAAATATAAACCCAGATGGTGAATCAGAATTTAGTTGTGTAATCTGATAACTTTCCCAGTTTTCCATGCACTCTTGATTTTACACTCTTGGGAAACCTCACTTTTGCCAGTTATTTCAACTCTGAGAAGGATAAAATGGCAATTAGTTGTGGTGTGTTTAGCATGCACAGGAAACCTTCATGACAAAAGAAAGTTCTCAGATTTAAAAAAAAATTCAAACCTTGAATCAAACCTGAATTCAAAACCTGAATTAATAGGAAATGAGAAAAATAACACCAATTAGTAAAGTCCTGCATAGTGATATCATGAAGAGGGAACCTCTCCCACCTTCCCCCTGCCCCCACCCCCCCAAAAAAAGTAATTTCAGTTTGAGAAATTTAAAACTGTGAATGGTCAAGAACATTCAGAACAGAACTAAAATGTATTGCATACTCTGTAATACCTTATTTTAGCATGCTCAGGCTTTTTAAAAATTTAAATCAAAGATTTCTCACATTTTATAATGATTCCTTTCAGGATTGTTCTAGCATTATTTAGTGTATTTTAATTTCAGATTACAATTTACTTTTACTCTAAACTTTGTTAAAGCCTATTTTTTCTTTCCAGAATGAATTTCTAGAATGAATGAATTATGGAATTCATTATGCATATAATCATAGAGAGATTTCCCCACAAAAAGCTATTTTTGATTTTACAGTGTTTCCCTTGAATCAGAGGAGAAAAATATACATTAGACAGTAATCTAAAAGGGACTATTTACAAATGTTGATTTGCTGGGAACTATTGTAGAAGGAATCACAACACATGTATGATAATTTATGCAATTTAATATTTATTGTACGATCCTTAAGAGACATGAACATTAGAGAAGTCAAGAGCCTAATCAGAGCATATGAAATTAATGAAGTACACAAAACTTTTGCGAATTGGGGCTTTTGGAAAGAAAGAAAAGTATATTCTGTAGATGAAAGCTTTCACAAGACAAATTCATGCATTCTGGACTGGGAATTGTGTCTGTAACTTTGGATGACACTAATGCAGCTGTCTGTCCAACATGCTGCTGGTGATTTAATCTGTCCTGTGTACAGGAAAATGAAATATCAATCAACCATCTCAAACCACCCACTGATGTTTTTCCAAAGACCCAGAAGGCAGAGACATTTCAAACCAGGGCAAGACTTCAATCCTATAGATTCAGCAGGGTTGTTAACTTTCTTTGGCTCCATGTATGCTGAATTCAGCAACACAGGGCATCTTTTTGTTATGATGTACATAATGCCTTTAGTAATTGGGTAACAGATGTTTAGTAATGAAAGCAGCCCATTTCAAAAACAATCATAAAATCACAGGGAGATGAAATTTGAATATATCTGAATTCCTACAGGATTCCATATGTGCTTTTTGTCCATGTGTTTACATTTTTAGCAATTTGGTGAAGCTGAGAAGTAAATATTAAATTATTTTTGTTGATAAAAATATGTATAATTTCTAATATACAACTCTTATTTAATTGGAAAAAGTAAGACTTGCAGAAAAAGGTTTGGCACGTCAAAAAGTGAAGAACAAACTTGAAGGTGTAGATTTAATTTATCATTTTGTTCTCCATTTGTTGACTGTCTAACCACAGGAGTGCTTCTGCTCCATGACTACTTTTCTCTTAGCCGTGAAATTTTCCTGGTTTGTTTCAGCCACAGTTTTTGTCTCTGCATATGCCCAGAACTACCTTTGTTTTCAACAGCTATCCTCTTCCTGTACCAAGTGGGGAAATAAAGAAATAGCATCCGTTTATTTTGGTCTCCCTGAGAAGGGAGATTCACACCAAGTGTAATTTACCTGTGTTTTGATCAAATGGAGATGTGATGCCCTCCTTCTCTCCACAAAAACTGAGCTTGGAGCTGTGAGCCACCCATTTTTGCTAGCCCATAGGTTTTGCCTATGGGTTGCTTTGAGAGCCATTTTTAATCTGTGCATTTCTCTGTCCATTGATTCTTCTGTCTCTTTCTGTCCACACACCTCAAGTATCTCAAGCAGCATCCAGCCTGGCATGGCTTTCTCCTGGGGAAGGAGCTGAGATGCAAATTGGATCTATCTGGTCTTGCTTACATTACAGTAAACTGTAGAAAGTTGAATGAACAGTAAACTGTAGTACAAAAATCTCAATGCTATCATTATATTTGCTACTAACTGTGTTTTGAAAACAAGAGTGTATTCTGGGCTATTTGCAGCCCTGTTTCACATGCTTAAGCTCTGAATAAATAAAAACCGAGGTATGAATATGAATTTTGTGATTCCCTTTTGGTGGTTTTGGGTGTCTATATGTTCAACCTGAAGGATTTGTTCAAAAGCAAGCCTTTTTCTTACTGATATAGAGAGTTTTTGGAGAATCAGCTTTTGGATTTTTCTTTGAATCACAGATTTTGAAAATGTAGGAACTGAGTTGCTTATTTTCTATGCAGGTAAGTCCATTCTTGAAATTTAACCCTACATATCCAAACAAAACCACGTTTGATTAACTAGAAATCATAAATGTTGCTTCAATTGCAAGTGTAAAATATACTGTTTATGAGAGAACCTTTGTGAAAACACACATATTCCTATTTTTTTTATTTACTTCTGAACACATTTTTTAAATTCTCAAATATTTTAGTGGACTATGACATGAAGATTTTCTGCAGTTGGACAAGTCAGTATGTATATTATTCATTGCTTATTCAAAAGGCTTTTTCAAACTAAGATGTCAAGAAAAATTATTTAGAAGACCATTACCCTTAAACAAGAATCCAGCTTTCTAGAGTATAATCTGGTTGGAGCACACAGACACATATCTGTTCCTTTTTTATTTGATTTTAAACCTATTAAGCTTGTTTATAGTTCCAAGCTCATAGGGGCTTATTCCCATAAAACATTCCTTTACATTTAATAAAAAAAGTTTTCACTTGAGGTTGTGTTGTGCATTAACCCAACATGTGGCCAGCAGCCAAGCTCCATGCAGCTTCCCACTCATTCCCCCGCCAGCATGATTTGATCAGGGAGAGAATCAGAAGAGTAGAAGAGAACTTGTGTGGGCTGAGGTAAAGACAGTTTAGTAGAGAAACAAATGCCATGCACACAAGCAGTGAAAAACAAGGAGTGAATTCACTGCTTCCCATGGTTGGGCAGGTGTTTGACCATCACCAGGAGAGCGGGGCCTCATCACATAAACTGGTGACTTGTGAAGAGAAATTCCAACACTCTGAATGTACATACTTCCTCCTTCTTCCCCCCTTTTTATATAATGACTATGATGTCTGGGACATCTCTTTGGTCACTTGGGGTCATCTGTCCTGGCTGTGTCTCCTCCCAACCTCCCATGCATCAACAACTTTCTCCCCGCCATGGTTGTACAAAAAGCAGAAAAGGCCTTTGCTCTGTGGAAAACAATTCTATATTATGGACCCTATGCTCAGCACATATCCAAAACATGGCGCCCTACCAGCCACTGTAAAGAAAATTATCTCCACCTCAGCTGAAAGCAGCACAGCATGCTCTGGCATTCAAGTGTGAGGTAGAAACACAAGGACTAATCACTCACAAATTCACTGTCATGCCAATAAAGGTTTGTTAAACCATTAGCAACCTACAAATTAGCACCTGGCATTCTTCCTATTCATTTGAAAGGGGATCCACAGTGGGATGCAAGACTCTAAATTGGCAGCAATCAGAAGCCTATTCTCTCTGTTAAAGGTGGTATCCACTGAGTAGCCAGTACTGCTGACATTCTCTGGTTATTGCAAGAAGTCACTGATTAAAAAAAAAAGCTTTAATGGAAGAAGATCCTAGTCTATTCTTAGGAAATAAAAAGAGAACAAGAATAGAATATTTTCTATGCAATTTTCTTTTGATTTCATCTCCAGTGTAATTATTGTGCTTCATATTGATTTCCAATAATATTTCAGTACAAAGGGGAAACTTCTATATCTATCTTTCAATATAATTTACTTTAAAATGTTTTATTTCAATCACAAGTTACACTGTGATAGAAATTAAGATGGTGAACTACAGAAATCATAGAGAAAAACTTTTTCGTTTATTTTTCTTTTTTTATGAGCAAACCTCTGTAGCAGTAATACAGTTCTTTACAAAAATGAACTTAAGTCTTTCTGGATGTTTTCAAATTTTTAATTCAACCTGAGAAGCATTTTTCTACCATGGAATACTCAAATTGCCACACTGGAGCATAAAATAAAATTGAATACTTAAACATAAGACTAGGAAAAGACCTTATCTTGCAACATGCAGACTTTATTTTATGACTATTAAATTTCCAATTTCAGAAGAACATTCCTTTAAGATTTTGTAAAAGTGAAATTTGTTTGGAGGTTTTGTGGAGTGGGATAACTAAGTGGAGAATCATCTCTAGAACTGTTGAAGGCATAACTGAATTAATATAATCAGAGCCACTAAAAGCAGAAAATATATTTTTTTAATGTCCTATCTCTTAAGGTCTTTTTTGTTATTCTACTCTTTTTTTAACAATAGCATGTGCCAAATTATGTGAATGGGCAACCCTGGTTGTGAGTGTAGACTGGGGAATGAGAAGCTGAAAAGCAGGGCCGTGGAAAGGGACCTGGGGGTCACATCCTGGTGGATGGCAAGGTGAACATGAGCCAGCAGTGCCCTGGCAGCCAGGAGAGCCATCCCTGTCCTGGGGGCATCAGGCACAGCATGGCCAGTGGGGCAAGGGAGGGATTGTCCTGCTCTGCTCTGGGCTGGGGCAGCCTCACCTCCAGTGCTGGGGGCAGTTCTGGGTGCCACAATAAAAGAGGACATCAGAGATATTAGAGAGTGTCCAAAGAAGGGCCATGAGGATGGTGAAGGGCCTTGAGGGGAAGCTGTATGAGCTGAGGTCACTTGGGCTGTTCAGCCTGGAGGAGCCTCAGTGCAGTCACAGCTTCCTTGTGCAGGGAAGAGGAGGGGCAGGCACTGATCTCTTCTCTCTGGTGCCCAGTGACAGGAGCCAAGGGAATGGCCTGGAGTTGTGTCAAGGGAGGTTCAGGCTGGATACTAGGAGAGGATTTTTCACCCAGAGGATATTTGAGCACTGGAACAGTTTCCCCAGGGAAGTGGTCACAGCACCAGCCTGTCAGATTTCAGGAATCATTTGCACAATGCTCTCAGGCACATGGTGTGACGCTTGGGGTATCCTGTGCAGGGCCAGGAGTTGGACTTGATGATCCTTATGGGTTCTTTCCAACTCAGCGTATTCTATGGTTCTTTCATTCTGTCTTATTCCTAGTACCTTTCCCAGTAAAAACTCATATCTGAGAATGAAATAGATTTCTGTAGTGCCTAGTGGTTTTGCTTCATCAGTACAAATTCAAAACACAAAGTAGCTAAACTGCTTATTATTTCAGTCATCCTTCTGTTCTCTGAGACTTGACTTAGAGGAGTCTTTCTTCTCAGTACACTGAGGTATCATCTTAATTCAATCTGCAAGGCTTTTTGGCTGTTAAAACCTTTTGCACTTCAAATTGACGGTGAATAAACTCTGTGAATAAACAGTGAATAGCTGTGATAGAAATTAGTAGAAAGCTTATATGGCATAATGTATAGAAAACTGACTCTTCTTGATTATTGTTAATTGCAGCCCTTGCAGTAATAACCTATTACAGTGGAGGAATTGAAGGTTTCAAGAGTACGGTCAGTAAATCTAAGGGAATGGCTAATTCAGCTTGTGTTTCTGTGTGAATTGCATCCGAGAATGGAGGTGGAAATGTGAGTAGTTAAGGTGAAATTCACAATATTTCTAAATGTCCTCCTTTGAACAAGAAGTTTAAGCATATGCAAAAGGTCTAAGGTAGAATTCAGCCAGCCTGGCACCATGTACTGCTTTCTTACTATGTTTCTGATGATTCTCCACTAAAATGCAATGTAAACGTTACCTTGAAGCAGCACAGTCATTTTACAGGACAATGAGATGGTTAGAGGAGGTAATTTCTCACACCATGCACTTTTTAGGTTTTGATTACATTTGGGCTCAAAAGACAAATATGACAACATGACAGCTGTAGCACTAAATCCTTGAGTTAGGGTTGTTGCTCCAGATTTTAATAATCATGACTACTGCTGTCATAAAGTAGTAGTTTTTTCCAGACATCCACATTTACTCATTGACAGTACAGAAAATATGCCTTGAAGTGTTCTTAAAGCTGGAATTATCTGTGAAATTTGAACTGCTTCTTTGTTTCTTAGTCTACTAAAAGGACTACTAAAAGGTAAGAGGTTACCAACTATCAAACCTTTTAATAATGGTCATCTGAACTTTACTGGCTTCTCAGTTCCTGTACAGGATGAACGTTGGACTTTTGCTTTCAAGCTTCTCCCTAAAAATTCTATGGATCACATATTTAGAATTATACTAGTTGAGCACAAAAAACCAGATGTAAAGTCCACATATATACAGTTCTATTGATGCTTCTGAATTAGTCCTTATCTCTTTTTCTTAGTGTGAAGTTCTCTCTGGCTTCTCCCCGATTTACCAGATCTATGTACCAGCTACCTGTCAGATGTATTCTTTGAGCAAATGAGAACATGTGGCACTGGGTATCACTGGGGAAGTTTGAGGCTCTGTAGCCATAGCTCATTACTGCAGCCCAAACCAACCACGTGGCTCTATATGAACAGGGGATTCATTGGTATGACTCAGAATTGAGAGCTCCTCTTCTGTCAGTTGATGTTGCTCCTTCCCCTTGCTGATATCAAGATTGAATTCACAGAGTTAAAAGATCAATCTGGCTAGAAGGACCTCAGAAGGTCCAATAGTCCAATATCATGCTGACTTTGTAGAGGAATGAGACAACTCGGGTACTGAACTAAGGCAGCTCTTATTATTGTAGTGCAAGAGCAGACTAAGCAAAGCAGAGAAATTACTGTGGAGAGCAACTGATAATTCTGCTTCAAAGCCAAATTAAACCATCTGCTTTTGTGTCAGACTTTTGCTCTCCATAAACTATAAAACAGAGATGATTATGCCTGGTACTGTGCAAGTATAATTTTGTCCTCTCCATGCTGGCCTATAACTCTAGTTCACACTGTGGCAATTCATACCTGTAAAAAATGAAGTAAAACATAAATAAAGCAAAATTTGCTTTGTGTTGGTTGCTCCAGCTTTGGCATAATAATTTTGCTATTCTAGTGTCTGAGTGGTGACTAGTGGCTGAGAAGGCAGAGGGTCTGTCATACACCATATCCTATGTTCCCTAGATCCTCAAATGCTTCACTGGTAACCCCGTGTAGGTTCACCTTACGTAGGATTGGTATGTAGATTTAGCTGTCTGTAAGCTTGGTGATATTGAATGCAGAACTGTTTGTGCTTCAAGTTTGTCTCTTTGGTTGCATATTTCTTTCAGATGAACTGTTACAAATCTATCATTTCAGTCCCCTGTGTCCCTGTATGGTTTTTGCATTTCATACTGAACTTTGAAATCAAGTGAAGTCTACATTGCTGCAATCTTCAGCTGCCCAAGTCTGACAGCCTTATCTCAAAGCAGATACATGGAGGTGTTTTCCTTTGCTTAGTCTGAGGTGGTTTAAGAAAGTGTGAGTCACAGTTTTTTGATAGCTCTTTCCTTCCATGCTGGCTTTATGCACACGATCTGTTGCTCTTGGTGTGATAATATGTTCATTGCCTATTTTTTCAACTCTTTTTTGTTGTTGATGTAGTGGTGGTTGTTGCTGTAACTCATGTTGGAAGATGAAGGTGCTAGCCAGAATGCACTGAAGTTGGAAGTCTCCAGAAACAGCTGTAGGATGTGATTGAGTGGAAGCAGGATGATTTCCAGGAGACTGTGCTTGTGCAGTCAGAGCAGCCCTGACTGGAAAAGATTTTTTCTCCTGCCTGGACTTATCTGTGGGCAATTTTCTCTCCTTGCTGGACCTCCAGGCACCCATCAGTTACCAGGAAGACTAATAAAGATTCAGAATGTATTAAACCAAATTTAGTTAGAACATGACCCTTATTAGTGCTATTAGGGCACTTAAAGGTTGTCTTTTGGTTGCACCTTTGTTGTAGCTACTAATGACAGAAGACTTCTAGTCTGCACAGAGAATAGACAGAAGGCAAGTGTGAAAATTACTATTTGGGCCCCCGTGTCAGAAATGAACAAGGACTAAAAAAGTTGTTGTGTTATATTATGAAATGTGACAAGGTTGCCCTTTGCCAAGTGTGAAAGAATTGGCAGATTGGGAGTTTGGGAGCCAACATGGGAGAAGTTCTAGCTATAACTATCAGACCCTTCATATCATGGAAAGAAGTGAAAATTAGAAAAGACTGAAAAAGGCTTGGACATCAGTGGATATAACTTGCTTGAAATACCTTTATGGAAAATATAATGCATGTTAAGAATGCAGCAATTCAGTCAAATCAAAAAAACAAGTAATGAGAAATGAAAACATCTTTGAGCTAGGTGCACAGGCATAGTTATTTTCTTTGAAGACTTGTGCCACAAGTCTTTCACGTAAGTAATATGTGAAAATGTTCATATCTCTTTTATGTAGTTCATAGGTTAGTAGGAGGACTTGGTAACCAGCATGTTGTAACCAATGCAGTATATGCTGAATAGAATTTTAAGGTAATACTTGACAAGTTTGCCCAAACTGAAGCATTCGTGCACCGTGCATGCTTTTTATATTCATGTTTATATGGGAGACTCATGACAGGACACCATAGGCTGCTTTCCCTCAGTGATGATGACTGGACAGTACAGATAATCTCTCCAGACCTCTTGTACCAGTTTCTCTGTCACCAATTCTTAGCAGACTAAGAGGGGCTTCACACTGCCTCTCCAGAAGCTCAGTTTTCTGGATGTGGTGATTTCTCTGAGCTGACAGAGAAAGCAAATCCTATTCTATCACCTCCAATAGGAGGTGTCATTCTGTCTACATGTACAAAGAGTCCTAAGTCTTTGCAAACCTCTTGAACTGTGTTTGGAAAAGAAAAAAGAATTTGAGAGGTGAGGGTGTGCATTGTGAAGTAGAGAATAACCATTAAGAAGTTAATGTGTTACTCTCAGTTGGTTTTGGCAAACTGTAAAGGACTGTGACTGAATGCTGATATTGTTGAAAAATGTGTAACATTAATACACCAAAATCCAACTTCTCTCTATCTATCTTAAAACTGTAAAAGTGAAGAGGGGAATGATTTCATTTGTGCATGGGGTTTCTCCATGGCTCTTCACATCTCTTGACTGCCTCTGATATGTCTGGCAGAGGATGTTGGTTTCAGTAGTCTGAAGTGTGTTGATAGTTTAGGGTTTAGCATACAGCAGGATATGTCTCAACCAGAAAGAGTTTCACAGCACACCAGTTTTAATGTGCTGTAAAATGACATATTTAGATAAATAGGATTTTAGTCAGAAAACCTTAATTATGTGGACATCCAAAGTGGAGGTGATTGTTCAAAATTCATTAAATACAGGTTAATGCTGTAAGGGCACTATGAGGGCCAGCTGCCCACACTGTGGCCCACACTGGGAGCACGGGGGCCACCCCAGGGCAGCTGGACAGGGTCTGGCAGCCGGGGCCTGTCCCACTGCCCCAGCTGGATGCTATGTCAATGATATATTTTCTAATTTATAAAATTTCATTCATGATTTTATGATGCTGTTCCTACCACCATTTTTTACTGCAGGCTTGTTGTATTAGATTTAGAAATTGTGTGGCTGCAGTGTAAGTCATTTCAGCAAACTGATCCAAAAGAAAGTGCATCATCCCTAGAATCGGCAGCTAAATTCTGTGTCACATCTCTGAACCAGTTCACCTTCCTGTTGCACAGCTGCTGAGGCTGATGCAGAGAAAGAAAGGAAACATTCAGTGGAAACACTGACTTGATTTTAATAGTTCCCTAAGGATACTTCTAATACCAAATGACCTAAAATATGTGTTTCTAACACAGTTTAAAACTAAGCTAAAATTGAGGCTGCTATTGGTTGCTCTCCTTTCTTTCTGGCTCTGCTTCTCTCCCATCCTTTTGTCTTCCCATCTTTATGCTCATTTTGGAATGAGGCAGGGAGATGGACCATCTGGAAGCTGCCTTTCATAAGGTTGGTCTTCAGCTGGTTTAACTCCATCCCAGCTCATGGCAGCATGGCATGTGGCACTGCTATGCAAAGATGAGGGCAGGAGTGTGTGAATCAATGCGCAAGCAAGAGGGAAGCAGCTCTGGTTTTGACAATGTGAACTGTCACAGATCACACACTGTGAAAGGTGGTGCCTGAGCTGCATATGTCAAGTGGTGAGATATTCCTGGAGCTACATTTTCTTCATAGTTTTGGTCACTCATATGCCACACACACAAATATTCTGGATAAATGCATGGATCAGTAATGCTCCTAGTTCGTTCTATACTGCTGGTTGAAGTTTGCTTCGTTGTGCACTGCACACCCTGGGAATTCCAAGAGACACACAGGATCTAACAGCCAGTGGTCTACAGCTGGTAATTAGTACCATTTAGCAGCTGCTGAGCAGGATAGTAGTCTGTTATCCTTGAAGATCTCTAACGCAAATCGTAATGATTTGCTTACAAGGCTTCTAAGCCAGCTGGCATAAACTTGCTCGCCTATCTGTGGGAGTTAAAGAGGGACTGACTCTTGCTTCATGAGGAATATAAGTCAGCAGTAATTTGATTTATGCCAATTAAGTAGTGTTGGCATAGGATCAACATAAATGTTGGTGAAACAGAGGGTGTGTACAGTCTGTTCAGATGAAAATGTGTGTTGTATGCAAATTCTGTAACAGTTACAATTAAGGAAAAGCATGGGTATAACAATGGTTTTCAAATTAAGGTACTGACCACAGAATGAGTTCTTTTGCTGATGTGTATTTTAGTGTTTATCATTTAATGGCTACAGGACTGAAAATTTGCAAATTCTGAAATAAATTTAACTTATTTAGTAAAGTGCTGTAAGATCTGAGGTTTCTATTCAATTCTACAAACATTTGAATATACAATCAGGTGTTTCTGTTGCTGAGAAGTTGGCCTAAAAATTATACTGGTAATTTAAAGTGCCTTCAAACATGGCACTTTAAATGAACCTCTAAGATGAACCTGGTGGGTTGTGAACTTTTGCAATACTTGACTGTAGCCTGATTACAACATTCTTATTGGTTTTAGTCACCTTTGTCAGGAACCCTAGGAAAATCATGGAGACAGGAAAAATACATGGGAGAGAGAGAAAATGTGTGTAAAAAATGAAATACATTACCTAAATGCTGAAATATTTCAGTCCTTTTTTTTATCTTAACCTTGAAATAAATAAATCTCATTAATTAGCTGGAAGTGAAACTTTTAAGAAAAGCTATATTTAAGTCTACTGTATGATCAACTACTTTTCCCTAAGGTTAATTTTAAAGTGTTCAACTTCTGGTAAATGTTACAAAGCTTTTTTTTGTTGTAATTTTATCTCACTAACAGATATTCTGGATTTAGTCAGGCCTGTGTTACCAGTTATTGCTGACATACCTATTTTGTCCTCAGAAGTAGCTATGCTGGCAAAACCCTGGCTGTGTTTTTAGCTGTGATGACAGACCCAGTATTTTTTAGCTAAGTATGTATTGTTTTGTAAGGGGGTGTTGAATGATTTTAGCAACACTTCTGTTATATACACAGGTCATAGGTGCAGTGAGATAAAATCATAGCTCTATTAGCCACTAAGACCTTACCACAACAGGTCTCTCCCTCTGTCCTGGCTAAAGCTCTAAATGGAGGCAAACCCATGGGCTGCCATGATTGTTTTTTGATTTGCTTTTTGCTGCATCCCTTGCTGCAATGTCTTTGGACCATAGAACTGAATGGCTACTTCCAGTCTTCTCAAAATTACTGTGATTTACACCACTGTTTTTCCTTCCACATCACAACTTAACTCAGGCATGTTACATCTGGCTGCTGCCTATTGTCACTTTTGTGTAAAGAGATAGGTTAATTTGTCACGTGGGCATTGTAAGAGGCACACACTAGGATTTTTTTTAAGCCATTGAGTTGGTGGACTTAATATTTTCCAGTGGAGACACAGACTGCATTATATTTAATGTACACAGAAATGAAAGGGGGATTTTGCCTGAAGGAAAAGTTTTAAATCTAGAAGTCCTTGGATAACTGTAGTCCCCAACTCATAAATTATTCTGTCTGTGTCTACAATGATAGAAATGTCTGTCCCATAGGAGAACTGTGACTCTCCTCATGGATCTAATTGGAGTTTGACTTAATGAGCGTGTGGCTCAGAGACATAACCATTATTTTCCATATGGTTTTCCAGTTCAAGGTACCTCAGATAACAGGAGGGCTGTGCCTCATCCTCCAGCATGGCAGTGCATGGCAGGAAGATGTCAGGGCTGGTGAGTGCCTGGGCATGGGCACACAACAGGATGGCACAAGGCCTGGTAGGAAAGCAGCACAAGACTAGGCACAAAGAAGGACTTAGCTTGTCACATGCTTACTTGTGCTGCTTGAAGCTCACTCCCACACTGTGTGATCAAACCCCTTAGCTGTTTCCAAGGCTGGGGTCTGACTGATTTCTCCACAAAGAGGGTATGGGAAAGAACTGCCATGCATTTTGATCTTCTAGCATTGAAACTGGGAGATATGCTGGGTGACTCTGTAAGCCTCCCTCTGTCAGTCTGATTCATTGGTGGCTTGGTTTGTTTCTTTTAAAGGTGATATTGTGTCCAATGGAGCACAGAAATTAGCCTGACATTTCACATCACGCTTTTAATTTCAAAAGAGAATCAGTGACCCAGTTGCTTTGGGGTCATGGTATTATGATTCCTGGCTACCTGAAAAAATTATAAACTATGGGAACTCTGACAGGGAGGATGGAAATGTCAGCCCTCTCCTTATCAGTGCTCTGTTCAAGCAGTGGGCACTATAGCTTGGATATGCAAGGCTAACACTCTCAAATTTAACCAGTATGGAAAGAGAAATTTTCCTCTCTTCATTTCCGAAGTCTGTGAGTGGCACTTATCTTTCCAAATGTGCATATTTTGTTTCCGGTTTGCTGCCTTTAATCTTTGTGCAGCAAAGATGGGAATTTATTTCCTAGAGTTCTCCTGAAAATGAGGAGAACTGAACAAGTCTGACAGATGTTGCCAATGAACTCTGGAAATATTTTATGTAAAATGCAATGGGATTAAAAATCAGTTGTTTGCAAAGCTCATTAAGGGCATGACTGCTCTGAATAAACACTGTCAACTGATGAACTTGCTCTGAAGGAAAGCCTGACCTATTGCACTAATGATAGTGGGGTAGCATTATTGCTGCAGCAAATGTCTTTGTCAGGTAAACGGACACCTTAAAAGAATGATTAAATTACCAACACTGGTACTTGGATTTTAAAATTTAATTTTTTACTACTCAAAATGGAGGCATAAGGTAAATATTTTTTCTAAGACTACATTAATCAAAAATTTATGACATCTTGCATTATTTCATTTGGTGTTCTGATTAAGTAGCAGGTTTCTCATAAACACCATTGGTACAAGCTGCAAAGTATGGAGTGACTGCTGAGAATGAGAAAAGAGAGCTAAGAGCTATGAATGGGGAGAGAATTTCAAGTGATTAATCTGTACAGAGAGTTTAACGTGCCAGTGGTAGACCAAATATCTGACTGTGAAGGAGCTAATGGGAAAAACATGACTCCTAACTGGTGGAAGCAGAAGGATGCTATAACACATCTTTTAGTATCACTTCTGTTGTGATTCAATTTCATGGTTGGTTTATGTCCAAACTACTTTCAGCTATTGGTGGAACGTGGTGGCTACACCATTCTCCCTGTTTGTACCCATTACTCAGTGCCACATTCTCTGATCCTCAGTCTAGTTGGGAAACTAATCTTTACTGTGTGCCAGCTGACAAAAATGTACTGCCTGAGGTAGGAGTAGAATGTGATAATCCATTCCAGAATCAACAGCATTTTAGCAATGTTTCTGCAGCAGTAAGTCATGTTTATGCACATCATGAACAAGTAAAGCTGGAGTTATTCCTGCTGAACTAAAGAGAACAAAAATAGATGTTAACAGGAACAAAGTTAACACTTGCTGGCTGCCATTCCCCAGAGGAACAGGTAATAAGAGCATACATTGGTACTCTATATACAGCACATTAGATGGCCAAATGTTGGGTTTTACATATGGTAGGTGCCTTTATTTTTGTTTGTTCTGTTCTTGACTGCCTTTATTTTTGTCTGTTCTTGAGTTTGCTGTGCATGCAATATTGCCCAACGCCTAAGTTTGTGGTGCCAACAACAGCAGATCCCTGGTGGGTTACTGATAGCCCTGGGCCTCTGAATTCACCTTTCAGGCTCTGCTGTGACTTCAGATCAGTACTCCTTTTTCCTAGAGCATGCATAAGGTCACAGATAGCTCTACATGGCAGTGTAGCTGGATCATAACCACAGTGCAGTGTAAATGCTGCCATGTATATCAAAATCCTTAATGCGTTATGCACCACAGTTACACAGAACTAAACAAAACTGTGTTAGGTAATTGTCACCTTGTCATCAGCCAGCTGTTATAACAACTAAAACAAAGCTCAAAGCAAGCCCAGAAAAAGAAAAGCCTTACAGCCGTAGTTCCACAGGCAAAGTTAGTACAAGACCTGTGCCTGGTAACAGGCACAGGAATAATGACTGTACTGCATTATAAGGTTAAAAGTTGTAATCCAGCAAATACAATTAATGGACAGTGAAAAGTTATTCAGCACTCTGTAATAATTTGGTTAAAATTACGACATCAAAGTTATGTAAAAATCTCTGTTGATTATTCTCTTTTCTGATGAGACTTCAATGCATCCAATGCTTTCTAAAACATCTTTATTAGATATGAAATTAGGTATAAAATTCTGTTCTAGATTGTTAATAATTTTGTGTGTCAAATCTAAAAGATAAAATGGATGGACCTGTTTATACATACACAGGAAGGGCTTCAGAGTTTAATGAAAATATTTTACTCTGGGTTTTTTTCAGGTAAATGTCAGTTTCCTGCTTTTAAGTCTGTTTTTAGTCTCATTTTTCCTGTAAACTTTTCTTACATGAAAGACTGCAAGTAAAACAAGTTTCAAAAGAAAACCTTGTGAAAACTTCTTTAATATTGAATTAATTACGAGATACTTAGCATTTCTTGAATAGAGTTTTGTATTACTTTCTGTCTTCACTCAGGCATTAAATCCTAAATTACTAGCACTAGTTAGTATTTACTATCTAACAACTTCCAGGTAGTAGTTCAGTCAAAAGGAAAATATGAAGATAAGGTGAATATTTTCTGTTGACTAGTGAAATCTTAAGTATTTATCTCAGTGAGTTGTCTAGTAGGAAGGAGGATTTGTTTCTGTGATGTTCATTTCTTGATTTTCTTTATTGTGTTTTGAAGAGGGGATAAATTCAAAGATAGAATAATTTTTTTATTTGTTTTAAAATGCAGAGACATATAGCACATAATCCTGATTCAGGACACCGACTTTTGCCCAGTTGAAAGGAGAGTTTGCATATTTTGCCCTGGTAGTCTGTATGATGCGAATTTCCTGAAACACTAATCAAGCTGTGTACCCTAATGAGGAAAAAGACACCAGACCAAAAAAAGAGAAAAAAAGCTACTGATCTTTTATCCACATTCCCTAATGTTTTTGTCTCTGACTCAGTAATTTGTTTATGGTCACAATTATCTAATATTCTACTTGAAGATCAGAGTTATAATTCTTTACGCTGTAATCTTGGTCTACATTTCTGCTGGTAGAAAAAAAAAGGCAAACCAATTAATTCTAATGGATTTCAAACTTGGATCTAGAAATTATCTGTCTTGTTTTGGTTTCAACTGCAAGCCAGAGGTAAAGGTTAGTCCCTTTGTGAATGGGGGAAGGGAACAGACTCCTTTGGCTAGTGCCTTTCCTGGCTTATCTCATCTTGTAGAAACACAAACTGAGGCTGTTTCATATCAGTCCTAGTCAATAGAAGACTTCTGCCACCAACCCACAGGGTGCTTGCTCTGCCTCCACATGATGTGTGATTTTTTTTTTCCCCTGGAAAAGGGGAAAGAGAAAAGGAATATTTTGGAGTGTTAATTTCTTCAGGTGAAATCCTGATGGGATTGGGAGAATAAAGTTATTTTCAGAACCTTAAGAAGTCGTCTGTGTTATGGAAATAATATTTTCTGCCCTACTAAAGAAATGGCNCCTCCCCACTTCCCCCGGGGGCTCAGCCGATCCTTTTGTCTTTTAAAGTACCGATGATGTACCAGCCATCAAGGCTTTCTCTCTCAGCTAAATGGGAAAAATTCTAACCGCTAAGAAACGAAAAAAAAAAACAAAACATGTAACCCCCAACATAACTCTTGCGGAGGATGTAGTTGCATGGCTGCTTAAGGAAGGAGGATTTATAAGTCTTTACTTACTTTAACCTGAGGTAGAGAGAGTATCTCCATATGTGGTCAGAAATTTAGGTATTAAAAAAAGGAAGAAACTCAGTTCTAAACCTCTATTTTTAATGATCTCTCTTTGGGTAAGGACAAGTGTGTGCTTCAGTAAGATTTGTGGCTCTGAGAGAGGAGCAAGGAATGGTTTGCTTTTTATTGTTCATCTGTTTCTCCAGACATTATGAAATTTTATAAATAATTCTGTACCTTTCCACTCTGGTTCTGTGCTTTTCATCTTGCTTAGTAGGTGTTGTACAGGTTTTATTATTCTATGTTACCTAATGATCCTACTTTTGGTGGATGTGCTGGGGATGGCAGTGACTAATAATGGCTAATTTTCAAAGTGATGTTTGTCAGAACATAGAAATCTCTTACAGTTATGTAAATTAAATGAGGCAAGACCTTTGGTGAGGAAAAATAGGTACTATAGAACTATTTATAAAGTAATTTATACAGTACTTTTGATTTATCTTAGATTTTCAAAGTTTAAATAAGAGCAAAAGATTAAATGAGTTTGCCTATTGCAAATATTTGTCCATTATACCAGTGTTTTGCTATATGATGTGTTTAGTAATGATGATACCAAGTGTTTCACTCTAATTTTACAGGCTAGCAACTATTTAACCAACTATTCTTTCTGAGGAGAATTTTTTCTAGAGCACCTGGTCAGAAATAATTCAGCGCATTCAGAAAACATATCTTCTAGAAATTGACAATATCTGAAAACTGACCTCTTTCAAATAGGTTCACTAAGTGTCTGAACACTACAAGAAGTTTAAATGTACAGTGAAAATGGAGTTGCAATATATCCTTGGGAGAAAGAAAACAGATACACAAAATTTATAGATAGGAAAGAGGTGGTGGTCATGAGTCTGCTGACAAATTCACAGAAGACCCTTAAGACAAATCCCTTACCCTCCTGTAGGACAGACATCTCAGTGGAACCCATTTCACAACTCAAATTTTTTTGCAGTTGTTTGCACAAATCCATCCAGGATCTTGACTAAGAATTAAGCTCAAGATTTCCAGACAGAACAACCTGTGCTCCTGCTCAGGAAACATTATTGGCAGCTATTCCCATGGAGAGGGGCCTTTTAAAAGGGTTTTTCATGCCAGTTTGATGAAGACAAGGTTGCAGTGTGGGTGTGGAGTCCCCTGGTACTGCCAGGTATTGCTGCTGTGCAGTTCTGTTCAAGGAGTGAACACTGTTTCTGTGAGCTAGCCAGTGCTTTGATTCAGAGTGAAAAGGTTATAAAGGCAATAAAGACCATGGGGGGAAAGTGCTGAAGTTTTACACTTGAGTGAGCACCAATGTGAAGGGTTGTGGTTTTGCTTGCACTCATAAGCCTGTTTTCATTTCAAAGGGTTTTGATACATGTAACTGGGAGTGCAGTGTAGCTCCAAATATCATTTTAAAGATTACGCTGCATCAGTGATCTGACAATGCACTGGAAAGGTTAAATTGAGTGCAGATCATTTAGCTTTGGTATGATGAATAATTTCATGTGATATCAGTTATGAATACTTGTTTCAAGTATTTACTGAAAAAGCCAAGTAGGAGTTAGCAGAAAAAACATTTAACAGAAAAAGCCAACATCAGTTAACTGTGGTTTTGTTCCCAAATTATCTAATCAGGTGATTGTGACCTTGACACGGCTCTTGCCTCCAGCCCTTCCCTCCCCTCTCAATATGCAGAAAACTGACATGCTCATCTGTACGCTTGAAAAGTCCTTGACACTGTTGATATTTACTGTTCATTATCAAAGGTCCTTTGCTATGTGCTTAGCTATGTGCTACAAGTGAGAAGGCAAATGGTGACATGCTAGTTTTGCAGTTACATAAGAGGTTGGAATATATTATTAAATCTGATGAAGATGATTAGGAATCAGCCTATTAACAGTTCAGAATTAGATGTGCTGCTGTTATAGTAGGTATATTAGGTATATTAACTCTTGTTCCACTTTTCTTTGATATTTCAGTGCTACGGCTGTTGAAGGATGGTGCTGACCCTCATATGCTTCTTTCCTCAGGAGGCTCCTTGCTCCATCTGGTAAGAGTGATTGAATATTAATGTTACTTACTGTGGGTAAACATGGTGGGATAGTGAGTTGAAGATTTGGCATATTACAAAAAAGAAAGGCTTAGCAATTTTGTTTTTCATCTACACTGAGCTCTGGCATGGCTATGATTGCATCCAGCTATGCTTTTTAAATAAGTGGTCATTTTCAAATTGCTTACAAAAGAATGGATCATGTCATAGGAGTGCTAGCTAAAAAGAGGAGTGAAATGTTTTATTTATAAATTATCTGTGCAGCAAGAAAGAGCAAAGGAAATACTGCTTGGTTCCAAATACAAAATTTTATGGTTCAAAGATTCAAAGTTCTATATGGAAAAACTGCATGATTTAGCATTTTTCCTTTTGTTTTTTGTGATACTTTCTTGCACCAGCTTCCTACATGTTTACATTTAACACATGATCTGCATTTAGTTTATCATTATTTGCATAGCAATTCATATTATGTAACAGCAAGATAAAAGAAAAACAATTTGTATATAATAATGAAAGTAAAAACAAGAGGTAGGGACATGACAGAAAAGAAAATACCATATGAATAGAATTTTGACATTGCTGAAGTCAGTAGCAAAACTCATAAATAATTCCTATGTCTTAATCTTTCTTTCGGTCTGTGATGCTTCAGTTGCAGACATGCTGTCTATTCAATGTTAAACTCTTTTAGGATATTTGGATCCAACTTTGTTGCACACTATGGCTCTAAGAAATGCAACTGAGCTAAGTAACAAAAAGTCTGCTGGCAGGATGTTACATTTTATAACAGCTGGATTGCTTCTCATAGTATGTGTACAAAATACAGTGATTTATTGATGAGAAAGAGCCCTTGTAATTTTACTGGGCTCCAGCACACCTGTGACCATGTTTTTTAAGATGCAACATTTCTGTTATGTAATAAATCTGTGGTTTCCATCTTCCATGGCCATGCTGTTTAACCAAAGACTTTAGGAAATAGAGGCCAAGGTAAGGGGAAAGTGCAGTACCGCAAGAGAGAAAATTTAAATTCCCTTTTCTCCAACTATTTGTCTGCTGTAAAGACGCTCAATCACTCTTTAAAAATGCAGTCCAAATGAGATGTTATCTTTGGGATTCCCAAAACAGAGGCATCCCAAATCTTACCCCATGCCAAAAGCCCTAGGAGATTGTCTTCAGTGTGGATGATTTGACACAAGTGTCAGGCATTTTAAAATAAAAGAAAGAAAAATTCATCATCTGGGATTTTAAACTGCTTTATCTAGTTTGGCTGATGCACAGTTTTTAACTGCAGATAAAATCTGTAGTTGAACTGTGCCATTTTAGGTTTTGTGATCTGCATCATGCCCCAAATCACTGCCATAATCAGCATCTCTCAACTGATGCCTGCTGCTTCACAAGCTCACAAATGCTTCCAAAGGAAGGAAAGCTTTCTGCAGTAAGAAATTTGCAGGAGAGAGCTATTTGTAACCTAGTGCCTCAGTTTAGTCAGAGTTACTTGTAAGTATTCACAATTCATTTACAGGAAAATGCGTATTCTACTGGAGATAGAGGCAAACCTGAATTCAATGAAATTGGGATTTGACCCTGATTTAGGAACAGTATAGACAAAAGAGAAGAATCATGATACAGGGAAACAGATGAGCCAAATTTATTTTCCAGCAAAAATTTAAACTGTTAATTTAGCATGCACCTGTGTTATATTCTTAAAGTCCACTCAGATACATTCTGTTTTACAAATGTGAAGCTGCTTGATCCAAAGGGGAGCTTAGTGTTTATTCTTTTCAATCGTAGGCTCAATGTTTTTGTGTCAGAATGAATGGAAAACATGTCTATCTTGACATTCTTCTTAAAAACCGACTCATTATATAATTGCATTTTCCTTTTCCATTTCTATTAACTTCCAAAATGTGATCTAATTCTAATAAAAAAAAAATCAGATGTGACACTTGATAAAAACTCTTGTTTTGTCTCTGTAGAGAGTGTCCCAATATAGTTGAATCTAAGCAAGCTATGAAAGCTTGAAAGGTATTCTCTGAACTCTCTTTAGGTTCCATAAGAGGATAAGTACAATAAAAAGTGAGAACATGCCCTCACAGTCCAAAGCCCATGGTGTCAGGTCAATTCATACAGGCAATCACCCGCCTTATAACAAAGTGTATGTGTTGCAGTTTCATTCTGGAACTTTAACTGAGCTTGTCCAATTGTTTCACAAAATCTATTAAACAAGAATCAAGGAGCAGCAGCAAATCAAGGCTACAACTAATCACAAAACGGTCTATGTCTCTTATTAATACACAAAATGGCTCAGTGATGCCTAGAACTAGTTGGGTTTTTTATTTTTTTAATTTTTTTTATTTTGCTTAACAATGGCTTGAAAATATATTTGCTGTCAGATTATGCTGATCTGTAATATAAAACATTTTACTTTTGATTTGTTAGATTTCAGCACAGAATAGCCAAATTTAAGTTCTACTGATACAATGAATGATACCAATGAAACAAAACAAAACAGTTTCTAGATCTGAGAGTTAGGTTACATAAGCTAAAGGAAATAGATCAGAATTTAATTTCTGTTCTATAATTTAATGGTCAATATATTTGGAAATCATTTAGCGTGGGACTGCTTTTTATCCTGATAGAATTTAATATTCATCTACTGGGTTATCTATATTTTTAATTGCAGGGGTAATGCAGCTGCTGCATTCAGCTGAAGATCTCAACTATATCTTGACTTCACAGTCGAATCCAGTTGCACACTTTTCCTTCCTTCCCACTTCCTTTAGTATCTTGCTTCCATGCCAGATTAAAATAAGTCTCCCCATAACCTCTCCCCCGTGGGGGAAGAGATAGGATCCTTCTCTAAAGACTGACTAAGATTGTATGTGAGGCCAGAGTTAGAATCTTAACTGAGGTACACTGATTGTCTTTTCAGGTATTATTCATAATCTTATGCATAAAAAGTCACAGATGTGACAGGGGAGTAAGGTCAAAACAATGTCTAGGTAATTTTCTTCTTCTCTACCAAAACTCTGACCGTGACTGAGGTATAGAAACATGCACACATGCACGCATACACACACACACACGTCCCCCCATACCACAATAACACCCTCAGTGTGCAGAGTATTTCTCTGGCAGACACACTTGAATAGGAAAAAGAATAGTTAGTGGACTGAAAATAGAAGTGGCATATGAGGATGTTATGTGTATTATTGCCCTGAACTGCATAAAAGGCAGAAATTCATGTATCCATGAACATATGTATGTGTACATGTACTTAGATATCACTACTCATGATGTGATCATTATGCACTGATGCCTGTGCACTGATTTGGAATGACTGTATTGAAGAGAAAAAAAGCCTCATCCTTATTGCAGATTCAGCAGATATCATAAGGAAATAGGGAATTCTGTGAATCATGCACATGGAACTGGAAATCTCCACACAATTCTTTCTATAGATTCCTCAGCTGTTGCTCCCTACAAACACAGCAGCTTAACTATAATGTGTCATCTACCCAATTTAAATTGTATGTAATACATTTTGTTGTATGCTGAGGAAAACACCATCCCTAATCTGCTCTTTTTTCTTCTAGTGTGCCCGCTATGATAATGCATTTGCTGCAGAAATTCTAATTGACAGAGGAGTAAATGTAAATCATCAAGATGAGGATTTTTGGACATCAATGCACGTAGCCTGTGCCTGTGATAATCCTGATATTGTCCTGCTACTACTACTAGTAAGTAAAGCAATACAAGACATTGTGTACTTGAAAAAGAGAGAGAATGTTGCACCCTAAGGTCTGAAACTACTGTATGAATGCAACATATTGCTACTAATTATATCAGCGAAAACATATGCAGTATTTGGTTTTTCTTGACATTGCTTTGGTGCTCAGCCTTTTAGAAGGCATGTTTAGGACTTCAATGAGAATAAATTGCCACCATCAATGTCAACTCTCTCCTATTTCTCTCCCCTGTGGTCCGGAGTGCTCTGATAAGCATTGAGTCCCACATGGGATATGCAGATAATTTCTTTTCTCCTTGTCACTTCCTGTAAAGGCTTGAGTTCTCAGACAATCTTAAAAAAGCTTCCTCTGAAAAGTAAGTATTGACTCACTTGTGCTCAGTGTTCATAAAGAGTGTTTGTGGACATGGTCAAAATGAGACAGATTTAATATTTATATAAACAACTTTGACTTTTTAATGCTGAGTTTGCCCAATATAGTAGTATGGTATTCAGCCTTCGTAGAGAGCAGTGGTGTGCCCAGGTGGCCAAGAAGACCAAGGGCACCTGGCCTGGATCAGCAATGGTGTGGCAGCAGGACCAGGGCAGGGATTGTCCCCCTGTACTCAGCACTGGGGAGGCCACACCTCATATCTTGTGTTCAGTTCTGGGCCCCTCACTACAAGAAAGACACTGAGGGGCTGGACCCTGTCCAGGGAAGGGCAACGTAGCTGGGGAAGGGTCTGGAGCACAAGTCCTATGAAGAGCAGCTGAGGGAGTTGGGGTTGTTTAGGATGGAGAAGAAAAGGCTCAGAGAAAACCTGAAAGAAGGTGGTACCAAGGTAGGGGTTGGCCTCTCCTGCCAGGTAGCAAGCAACAGGACAAGAAGAAATGGCCTCAAGTTGCACCAGGGGAAGTTTAGATTGCATATTTGGAAAAACTTTCTGTGCTGAAAGAGTAGACAACACTGGAATAGGCTGCCCATAGAAGTGGCAGAATCAACCTCCCTGGAAGTATTTAAAAGGTGTGTAGATGTGACATGGATATAGTTAAGTGGTGGAATTGGCAGTGATGAGTTCATGGTTGGATTAGATGATCTTAAATGCCCTCTCCACCCTAAATGGTTCTATTTTGTGCTTCCATTCCTAGGACCATAAACTCTAGTTTTATGCAGCGGTACTAATGCAGCTCTTTCTCTCAATTCATGTGATACTGCTCTTTAAAACACTAGTGCAGAAACAGTTTACAGTCTGACTTAAAGATTTTAGTCTTTTTGTATAATTTTAAAATTTTCATGTTTTAAATAGGCTGGTGCAAGGTCAAAGTTTCTTGTTATGACTAGAATTGCATTTCAGTGTTACAGGTAAAGAGAAAGGAGATGTATTTTTAGACTGTATACTTGATAATGCATTTCATGAAAACCCTTTGGGAGATTATTTAGTCCATTCCCTCTGCTCAGACAAGAGCTAGGCACACCAGCTTGCCCAGGACCAAATCTTCAAGGATAGAGAGTTCACAAACTCATTGGGTAACCTGAACAGTAAAAAAAAAACCAAAACAAAAAATAACAACAAAAAACTACTGATTCATCTGATTCTAAACATCATCATTAGTCCTGGCAAATAAAGGATAAAATTTCCAGGTCATATTTTATCTCTTGTATTGCCTTAATCTGTCCAACGTAGATATCTCTGAAGCCTTTGTATTCTGCATGTACTCCTAGACTGATAAAAAAATTAGAACAGAGCAGTTTACTTATAAAAAACTCTTGTACTATGGGAAACTCTTGTAATGGGGGAAATTTTCAGAAATTCTGAATGCAGCACTGTTGTCATAATTAGGAACAGTTTAGGTTATAGAGGGCACTTGTAAAATTTTCCTTGCCCATTTTTGCAAGAAGCTTGATCTAATTAAACTTCTTGTATCTAAAATAATTATCCAGTTCCTATCATTTGAATGTTTTTTGATTTGGTCCCTCTTTGTTACAATCATCTGAAGATTCTAATTATTTTCTGATAACTTGGTTATCTAGTATATTAAAATTTTAGTAAACAGGGGTACGCACATGTGAATTTTTGCAGATAAAGTTTGAATTGTCCATCTTATTTGCAGTAACTTCTGGTAAATTTGCCCACATTTGAGTGGTCAGCACTTTTAAAGGCAGAGTTTCCTTGACTAGATAAATAATATCCTTATACTCTCCCTTCTAGAGTTGAAATAAAGATTTTTAAATTTTGACATTTAAAGATTTTTAAAGAGATGGCAGAGGAAGGGAAATATTCTTAGGTAAGCAGTAAGTTTTGAACCATCACATTAATGTTATCTTTAATAACATTTGACAAAGTGAAGATGAAAATTGAAGCTGGAGAGACTTATTTTTCACAATTCTGAATTGCCTTTGCATGAGCAATTCATATTAGAAATTACTTTGCCTTGAGGTTAGTGTTTCATGGACCATGTCTAATGTGTAGCATGAGCTTCGATAATGCCAATATGAGCTACAGTCAGCTTCTATTATGCCACAAGTTTTCATTGGAAGAAAAAAATAATACTTGTAACCTCAGGAATTACTTTTAAATAAATATTTCTTCTGGTCTGAATTTATAGCCCAGACAATACCATATTTTCTGTTTTAAAGATGTGATCTGAAAGGTAACAGCATGGTCCTTTAACTGTTCAATTCAAATTTCTAGAAAACTGTCACAGAAGCCAGTGGAGATTTCCTCAGTAAGGACTTAAAGCATTTCTTGACGGGGAAGTAGAAAGAATAAAAAAAAAAATAGAATTTATGGTACATGTAGATCCCAGAAGGCAATCAGTGAAGCTTAAATGCTTAAACACTCCCAGTTTCTGATTTCACTTTTAGTGGTCTTCATTTGTCTCTGGCTGAGACAAGGTAGTAACTTGTCATTCATCATCTAAACTGTGGTAACTCACAATTTATTTGCTCTGGTGGGTAGCAATGACAAAATCAAAGCTCATTCACTGCAAACTAGGAGGGGCTGTAGCTGTTTGCAACGTGGTAATCTGCTGTTGTGTCCTGTTGGAAGGCTACTGGAATTGTAAGTACTGTTTCTGGAATAGATGCAGAATGAAATGCTTGATGAAGCTATTCCTTTCCATAATTTCCAACCCTTTACCCTAGGTATAGCGTTCCAGGGACACATTTATGTCTTCTCAGCTTTGTAGCTGTCAGCAGGGGGAGGGGGATAGCCAGGAGATCCATCCCAGTTTGCTGGGCAGTTGGTAAGCGAGGAACTCCCCGCGTGGCGCCGCTCGCCCATGAGGAGATGCAGGGACAGAGGCGACCCAGGCTCTGGCTGCTGTACACGCCCTGGGCTGGGAAAGGTCACACTCAGCAGTCACTGCTCGGCCACATCAGCAATGTGTGTTCCCCCCGTGACAAAGGGAATTGCTGCTCGTGGATTTTATATGAAGGATGCTCCTCTAGCAGGTTGCAGAGAATGCTGAAGTGTGTTTTGTATAAGAACAAAGATCTGTAGGCTTGTATCCATTGGTGCCCACATGAAATCTCTTGAGATTATGAACAGCAATCAGATTTATTGGAAGGATCTGTTATGTCTTGCCTCACTGCCTGTTGAAGGCTCAGGACTGGATGTGCTGTAAACAGGTCTGGTTGGGGTGTGGTCTTTTTCATCATTTGGGGTGCATTGCAACATGGTATTTTATATTAATTCCCCACACTTGTTCTATACTGAATGGAAAATCTAGCCAAGATAATTATACTTAAGTATCCAAAGTTCTTTGTCCTGTGCTACCAGAGTTGCAGAATGTCCAAGCACCAGCCTTCAGATGCTGCTCCTGCTTTGTTACCTTTAGCAAATGTTTAATTCTCTCACTGGCTACAACTTTAAACTGGTACCCATCACTTGCAGTCTAATTGTTCCTCCACAAAAGACAATTTTTAGCTTCAAATACTTTTAATTGATTCATAAGAGTGGGTAAATTTCACTTTACTTGTGTGCTGTTCAAACTATCTTCTTGTCATGACAGCTCAGCCCCACACAGTCTCTCGTTCACTTCCCCCAGGTCAGGATCACATGGGTGAAAGTGAGAAAGCTTGTGGGTTGAGATAAAGACAATTTAATAGGGAAAGCAAAGGCTGCACACAGAAGCAAAGCAAAAGAAAAATTAATTCACCATGTTGTATCAGCAGACAGGTGTTCAGCCATCTCCAGGGAAGCAGGGCTCCACCACATGTAACAGTGTCTTGAGAAGACAAATGCCATCACTCTGAACATCCTCCTCCTCCCTCCTTCTGTCCCAGCTTTATATGCTGAGCATGAGGCCATATGGTGTGGGATAACCCTCTGAACATTTGAGGCCAGCTGTCTATGCTGTGTCCCCACCCAGCTCCTTTGCACCTCAGCCTGCATTGGTGGGGTGAGGAACAGAGATGGCCTTGACTCTGTGTGAGCACTGCTCAGCAAGAGCTAAAACATCCCTGTGTTAGCAGCACCCTCTTCAACACAAATCCAAAACACACACTCACTACTGGGAAGAAAATTACTCAATCCCAGCCAGAACCTGCACACGTCATGGAATAAACATTGATTCTGCTGCAGTTTTGTATATTAACATTGGCTACTCAGGTACTAGGGTAGGTAGATAAAAATGCTGCTTTGTAGAACCTTGTATTTTCTTTTTCTTTTAATTTTTGTTCACTCTGACTGCATTATTTTTATCATGAATTCTGTGTTTTAGAGGATCAGTACTGGTCTGCATTCATATTGAGCTCCCATGTTTAGTTATTTTTCTCAAGATAACTATGGCTTGTTGCAAACCGCAGGTTTTTTCATGACTTGCTATTTACACTTTAATTTCAGAGGATAGCACAGGTCATGGAGCTCTACAGTTTGGCTCACACATTACACATTGAGTACTATGATTTTTCTTTTATAATGTATCTCTGATTTTGGTTTGGGCGACTTTTTTTTCCCTTCTCCCACTCCCGAAGAAGCATGAAATCTTTTGATATTGACTGACCTGAGGTTGAGAGCAACAGAGAAAAAGAAAGCTGATGAGAATGTATATTTATAGTGTACTTCGCTTCATTTTACTATTGAACTGAGGCACCTTTTAGTGGGCAAAATCAATGCTAAATTTTCGCCATCTTCAATCTTGTCAAATGAAACTAAGAAGGTGGAGATGGTATTTTGGTGTTTGTACAGCATGTGGCACAGTAGAGATTTATTCTTTCTTTATTCTTTCATAGATCTGAAAGCATTACTGGAATAAACCTGGCACTTAATTTACTAGAAGAGATCAGTACTACATCCTCAGAACATTCTTAATATAGTTTTTTAATTGACCTTAATAGGAAAAGTAAGTGTACCTTCTGTCGGCTAACTAATTAAATGTTTCATCACGTACTTTTTGGAACCTAGAATTGAAGCACAAAATGCAAATCTGGCATAGAAGGCTAAAAGTACAAATTATAAATAAAGAAATAAATAAATTGAGGCTGAACATTTTTTTTTCTCCCCTTTTTAAGAACTTAGGAAAGTCTGTGCTTGGCAGTGTTCAAAAGGGAGTTACCATAAAATCATCCATTAGATTTACAGCAACATTAGACAAGCACTGTCAGGTGTATATAATACTATCCCCTGTATGTCTAATCCACTTTTAATTTTGGGATAAAATCCCCTTTCCAAAATCAGATATATTTTTACTGAAAAAAATTTACATGGATCGACTTCCTAGTGGGATTAGAAAGGAAGTTTTTATGGGGCTGTAACTCTTTTTCCTACTCCCCCATGCAGTTGATAATAGCATACATCTGAAGTCATGTAAGCAGACAGTGGTTACATAGTTATTTTGCCTTTGTTCTTTGCAACAGCACCAGGCTGTGTAAGCAAGCAGAGATGAGTTACCAAAATGCCAGTATCATTAAAATGTAAAGAAAGGTGTTTCTATTTCATAGTTCCAGAAACAATTACTTCTTCAGAGGAAGCAATTCTTCCTTCCCACTCAGTCTTGCACAGTATGACTTCCTCCCTTGAGTCAGTATGAGAGGAAGCAGGGAAGGGGAAAGAATGAACAGCAGTTAGGTCATGAGGAGATGTCTAACAGTTTATAGCATAAATGATCATGTAGCCCAAAAGAAAAATGATTCTTCTCTCTTTCTAGAGGCAGTTACCAATATTTGTAGTAAGGAAATTTAAGTAGGATTTTTTTCTGTAAAAGCTGTGGGTATTTATTTGAATTCACTCACAGTTTGCAGAAGCTGGTGGATGTGTGAGAAGTGTAGGAGGGAACTTCCAGAGAGTGTGTACTACTGGCTTTTATAGCCTTTCATCATTGCTAGCTGAGATAACATAGAACTAACCTAGATGAAGGCCACTAATTAACTAATCTAGATGATGCCTTTTAATGAGTTGCTGAACACCAGATGGCAAAACTCATGGAAAACTGTGGAAATATTATCCTTTCTCCATAACGGCTGGGGGAAAGGGATGAAGCTAGCTAGTCATGCAGCACTAAAAGTGGTCCAAGGAGAGATAAGAACAGGAACCTAACTGGATACAGCAAAATGGTCAAAGCATTTGACTTTGAGCACTATTGTGAAAGTAATGAGATAGCCTAGAAAATAAATGAGGATAATATAAAGAGAGAAGAAATAGCATTGAACTTCAGTTAACAGGGGAAATAACCAGTGAAATAGAATTTGCAGTTCACTGTAAAAGAATGCTAAATCATGGCATGAATCAAAGCCTTTTTACATGGGAAGTAGCCACAGAAAGTAAGACTGAAGACTCTGTAAATACTTAATTGATGTCTAGAAATTTCTCACATACACACACAAATAAACACTTTCCCTCTCTGCCTCCCTTTGTCCCTCCCCTCATTTCATCCTCTTTCTCTCTCTCCAGGTGGAAATCATTTGGGGTTGAGGATGAGACTTAGGACAGACCATGGCCAGTAACCAGCAGATCTTTATACTCTGGAGTTCTTAGCATCAGAGCATTTCCAGAAAGCAAAAACTCCTGGAGATAAAAGAGAGTTACACCTGTGTATTACCCCCAGTTTTGGCTGGAGCAGGTCAGGAAAAGTATGCTGAGAGATGGACAACATGGCCAAAAATGGGGAATTTTGAATAAGCTTCACTCTAATTCTCTTTTTCCCTAGAGAAAGAGGATCAAGGAATGACAATATAATGAAAAGCAACATCTGGCTTTGATCTTCAGTAAACATAGTTTTGTGCTATGAAGAAGATGGTCTGGGGATGTTCCACCACTGGGGGATATTTGTAGAAGGTGAAATTCATTCTTTATGCCAAGTGGCCTCTGCCTGAATCACTGGCATAATTATTCTGTGAGTTGCTCATGGAGTAGCTAGGGAATTGAAAAAACTGCAGAAGTGAAAAGCTGCTTGATAGTGAAGAACTTGGTAACAAGACAACAGCCTAGCTATTAATAGAGAAATGGGCCTGAGAGCTTTTGTTAGCATTGGTCCTATGACATTATTTTATTTAGAGTTTTCAGTCATAACCTTGAGAGGAAAAATAGTGGTATGATAATGAAATATGTTGAAGACAATGCTGTGATGTCTTATCCATTGGGGTGAATATTATAATGTTGTGCAGAAATAATTGAGGACCTTTGAAGATTTTAGTAATAAAAATAGCTTGAAATTTCAGTGTTCAAATACAAGGTCGTGCTCTGAGCAAAAGACATTTCTGTGGTATGTTCTGTGTATGTTCTGTGATATGCTCAAGAACCATCAGCTGGAAATATGGAAAAAGACCCCTGAGCTTTAGTCAATTTTAAGACAATTATATGCTGCAGATATGTAACTGCAGGTGGGGAGAAACAGATTATTGGATTTGTCAGAACGAAGATATAGCCAACAGAAAGGGAAGAGTGGTTTTGTTACTGTCCAAGTAATGACAGCCTGCAGTTAGCTTTCTAAGCCATGTTCAGGAATGGGAAATTGTACCAAAAAAACCTGCAAGGATAAGCGTGGGAGTAAATAGCTTGTCTTATGAGAAGGGAGTAAAAATAATATGTTAGACTCAAAAAAAGCAAAACAGGGAGGTTGTAAAAATTTATGTAAATATATCAGGATAGAGGAAGAGGTAAGAAAAAGCTTTAAAGCCTGAAGTTGCTGCTAGCATGAAAGCAAATGATTGCAAGGGTGTCCAGCAATATACTTAAGACAGAAATCAAACTAAACTTTCTTAATATTAGGAGACATGTTGGAAAGTAGCATTCTGTGCAGGAATAATAGGGGTTAAAAACCACCAAACCTGAATCCTAATTGGCTTTAAAATTGATCCTAAAGTTGTGAATGAGATTATGTTTTGTTATCTGCGTTTCCAAGGTGATGCTACTGGAGATCAATTATAGTATTATATTTCCACATGATAACTGTTCAGAGGGCTGTGTAGATATAATTATTCTGATTGTGTTCTTAAGACAATAAAGTAACATACATAGGATATTAAAAACATAATATTGTGAATAAATAGCAAGTAAAGTTATGTGGTAGATATTTGATGCCTGTCAGACTATGCTAAATTTCTATGGCCCAAAAACAGACAGGAGAAAATTTCATTGTGGGACACAGTTCAGAAACAGAAGTTAAGTACTGGGCAAACATACTGGTTTTTAAGGATTTTAAATATTTCACTTTGTTTTTAATACTATTTCCAAGTATTCAAAAGCAAAAGAAGCCTGAAGGTCACAAAATCTACTGTAAGTAGGTTGAGAATGGCATTTAGGTCAGTAATTAATTGTGTGAATCAGAAGTATTTATCATTTAAAAAAATCTGGATTTTCAGTTAGCAAATTCTGTTTCCAATGGGCTTACACTGGGGAAGATGAGCATTTCCTAGCCAAATTTCAATAAAAACATGTATTTAAATGGTATATGCTATTGGAAAGTCATTACAATTTAATAATCATGACAAACAATGCACTTCTTTCATTTGGATCTATACATCTTTGTGAGCAATGTTTTCCAACTGTGACAGATTTTGACATCAAGTATTGAAGAAAACTGAACTCAGAACCAGACCTTGAATCACCATATCATTATGATTTAAGTTATTTTTTTAAAATGAAGTATCCAACCTATTTTTCTCATAAAAAATATAATAAAAATTGTACCACTAATTAATAAAATACAAATTCTTTTATTATATTATTTAATATATTATTTATTTGGGTAAGAACTTCCCCTGAATGATAAAAAAATCCCAATCCACTCAAACTAACAGCATCCTCTTTCAGTTATATATGGCTTTTTGTGTGTTTTCATTTCTGAAATACTGGAATGAAATATCACTTCGGCATAGTTTGTAATGCATAATTTAGAAGCTTGGGAGCTTGAACCTGTGAAAAAAGAGCCATCAAGTGAACCTCCATGAATTTTTGAATTTCTGAGCAAGCTAGAAGGGGAAAAATGCAGCACTGATACAATATATCAAAAGTTCAAGGGCAAGGTACCTTGATATGCCACCATAAAGATTGATGTGTAAAGTCATTGGAAAGAAAACTACTGCTGGAAAAACTGGCTTAAATATTGAAAGCAGATGGTTTAGGTAAATTGTAACAGTGCAGGGTTAGTGGAGCTAATAAATGAGGTGACATGAAGGTCATTAAAAGACTCACATTTGCACATGTGTTTGAAGACTTTTCAGTTAGAATTGGAAAGGTGGAGAAAAAGCATTGACTTTCCAAATCTAGAATAATTGGTGTGGACTATGTGTGGAAAAAGTAGGTAATTCAGTTCAGTGTAGAACAATATAAAATAATGAGACTGGGTAGGATACTGAAGTGCAGGAGTTAAAGTCATGAAAAGAAAAATAATGGAAAGTTGGATGTACTTTATTTTTCTGTTTCAAAAATGAGCTTGAGCAAGATGTAGTTACAGCCTGCAGGGATGAAAGGCTAAAAAGATGTTGGAAAATGTATAAAAGCTGGCTTATGAAAGCACAGGAAAAAACTAGCCTTTATATTATTTCTGAATAGCTGTATCTCCATCTATTTGAAGTCAAATCTTAGCAAATCAGACTAGTCTTAAATTTCAAATTACTCCCATTAGAAACTATGATAAATTGTGAATTTTTAAAACATAATATTTTTCCAAGTGTCAAATAGTGGAAGGTATTTGTTGAATTAAAGTGAATACTGCAAAATTAATGACTTGTGTTATTGGGAAGAAGGATATTCCTTGAAATTACAACAATACTGGAAGGTGGAAAAATTCATTTTCTGGAATGAAGACCAGAGAATGGTAAGGGAATGATTATGGACAATTGTTTCTTGGCAAGGTGATAGGCAGTTGATAGATTAATGCCTATTACTTCATCATTGACTGCTAAGATTACACTTTATGAACATGAGGAAAAAAATTTGTCTGATGAAACACATAGATAAATCCTGGATGGGTGGCCTAACATTATGTCTTTGAAGTATTTATTTCATTTTTGTGTAAAATTTCATCACTTTTTCAATATATATATTAATCCCAAGAGACCAATTATTGCAAATAGACCTGGAGTCTTATGTTTGGTTAATATATAAATGTCAGCTGTGGTTATACTTGTATTGCTAGGATTTATAAGCATATGTTTTTTCTTTCATATAATCAATTTCAAAATTTGGCATGCTGTATTAGGGACTAACTTGCTGTAATCCCACACAGCAAGTTACTACTGACAATGACTAGAAGATTTTCTTGTCTGCTGCACGTTATTCATTACCCAGGCACAGGGAAACAATAGAGTTTTCTGCTTTGCTGCCAGATCTCTAAATTATATGCTGATGTTCTGAGAAACTAGCTTTTTATTAAGGTGACTGGCATACTAAACACCCTAAACAGATTTTGTGTTTCACATGATGATTTGTTTGTAGAAGATCTAGTTTTAATTACTAACAAGCAAGACAGCATCACCCTGAGTGCAAATTAAGCTACTGTACAGTCCCTTCCCTGTATACTTGTTGGTGTTGTCAATCAACACAATGACTCTGTCTCATAACAAAAATGCAAATTAACTGAGTTAAAATAGCTGTTTTGTACTCTTACTTCCTTGCATGATATATTTATCTTTGCAGAAACTATATGCAGTACACAGCTGTCGTTTATTGTATACAGTTTGATCTCTTGCTTTTTACACCAGAGACAAGTAGTACAGATTTTATTTCTTTTTACTCTGTGTGTATATACATTAACATGGGCTCTGACTTTTTTCTGTGTTCATAAAATGGTGAGATCTGATGTCATACCTGGCATTTATTTTATTTATGTTTGCCATTTCAAGTGGCCATTATGAGACTACAACACACACATACACGTACACACACGTATATGCACACTATACACACAGACGTGTGTGTGTGTGTGTGTGTGTAATCTCATAATGGACTGGAGAATGAAAATCAAAATTTTCAGCATCTGTATTTCCCAAGTTACATAAATACATAGACATGGATATGATAGTGTGCATGAAAACTCTTTGACTAATTAAAGTTAGAAAGTGATATGCTTATTACGATGGGCAACACAAGGAGCATCCTCCCAAAAATGTGTGCAAAACCCACAAAGCTCTTGCCCTCTTTTATCTACAAAAATCTTACATATTCAGATAATCATTTGCTACATCTATACATATGCATTTCCTAACCTTGCCTAGCCCCTCTTCATATTAAAATGTGCTCAAAGTCCTCCTGTGCCTGCATACTTTTTCTTTCTAAATAAGTCACTGGGTCTTGAATTGAGTCAGTGTTTTTTTGAGATGAAGTCAGAGACGTCTTCCTCATCTTAAACTTTGTCTTGTTGGTAGGCTGTCTAGTGCTTTGACTGTAATGTAGCCCTCCCGTCTTTTTCGGGCTGGTTTCTGGGCCCAGATGCTGTTATGGTTTCTTCATCTTCACAAAGGCTCATCTTTCTTGTCTCCTTCTATAAACACAGCTAAGTCAAGCAAGTAGTGTACTGCCTTAGCTCTATTGGGTCTATCTAATAATATTTAATCCTTTACATAGTTTTGACTACCCCTCAATCAAAATACATTGCCTCTGTCTTGTGAGCTATGTCCTTAGGTTCCAAGTTCTATTAACCCTTTGATTCATGCACAGACAGGAAAAGAACATGGCTTCCCAAACTGTGGGGATTAAGGAGAAAACCATCATGTTAAACAGGGCTGTGAGATTTGCCCCTAGTTAGACTTTCTACAGTTACGTTATTTGCACAGAACCTGTAAACTACAAGCTCTTCAAAAAATACCTTTCAATCTTTACTGATCCATCAAAATCAACTTCTTTTCTTCGCAGCCAGATGAGAACCATTTGTTTGTTCTGCCATCATCTGTGGTGGGCCAAGATGGAAACTCTTTAAAGTGAAGCTACTAGGCAGGACTTTCTCCAGCAGTTTTATTTGGAGTGTCTCTATATATATATGTATATGTATGTGTGTGTGTGTGTGACTACTTTCCCATGTATTTGCATGCATATTATTAAAACTTTAACTTCAATATCTTATATTTTATTTGTACTTATCAGTACAGTAGTGGATCATCAGAGTATGTTCCTATCTCCATTTTGCCTGCAATAAATCCATGCCTTACTCACTGTCCAATTTTGTACACAAGTGACTGTTCTTGCTAACCCCAGGGAATGAGCTTTTTAATTCCTAAAGTATGATTTGTTTGACCTTATGTAATTACAAGCTTGATTAGTGGTTATAGTGGTTAACTGTTAACTATAACTATGGTGTCAGATTAAAAGACTTTTTGACAGACAATTCCAAAAGCTCACTCCCTGCTGTGTGAAGGAGAATGTCTTTCTATTTGTTCTAAATATAAAAGGCAATAATTTCTAAAAGTGACCTTTTGTTGGAGCATTATATATTATTATATGACAGGAATTGATCATTTTTCTCTGTGCCTGTCATACGTTTTAATGATTACAATTAAAATAAAATTAGAAGAACGTGTGTTTCTATACTGTTATCAGAGGCATTCAGTGCTCAAATAATTTCATTTTTCTCCATAAGCTCTGATACTGATGGGAAGTTTGCAAGTCCCATGTGCAGAAACAGATGGGGAAATTTTAGTCTTTAGTCATCAATGGTCTTTGAAGTTTCCTTTCTAATTCCCTTTTCTTGCCAAATAATTTCAGAGCTGGCAATATCAAGTCAAATACCCCTCCTTCTGTACTTCAACTACCCTTTTTTTGACCTCATTCTGATCTTTTGGATTTTTTCTGCCGTGTCTTAATGATAGAACAGAATGAGGATGCTATTCTAGGCAGAGTTTTCTATAAGTTGAGTTTTCTATAATTTCTTCAATTCTTTAGTCTATCCCAACTTTCAATAAAAATACGATATTTCAGTGAGAAAGTATATTCTGAATTTTTTCTCATTTTTTCATGCTTTCAGATAAAATGGTTTTAGAAAATTTAGGTTTTATACCTTATTATAACTTATTATTGTGACATTCAAACAAGTACATCCAATTAATGCAATTATTCCAAATAAAATTATTTTCTTTGCATACTAAGCTAAAAGAAGTGTCTTCATGGTCTTAGAGCCCTTCTGATACCCTAATGCCTCATATTTTTGTCTCTTTTCTGAGAAGCCCTCACTGAATATGTGCAACATATATTTTGAACCAAGAGGTGCCTCCATAAAGTAGGAAAGTAAGAAAGAAACAGAGTTATTGTTTTCTTTTTTTGTCATACTTGGCTTTGGAGAAGAAAATGATAGATATATAATTCTTCATTAGTTGCTCTCCTATGTAACACCTTTTTTTTAATAGAAGGAAAAATTTTGGCAGGTAGAATATTGAAATTTTGATATTGTATGAAGACAAGTGCATATCTTGAGACTAAGACTGGTTTCTGTAATTTCTGGTTGAATAAAGTATATGTGCAGAGACTGAAGAATTGAGTGCTTAAACTCATAGCTATGTGGGAGCCCTAGAACTGAATATGTTCTGCCCATGGGCTGTCGCACCAAAAACTATAGATTCATTTGCCCTACACTATGGCTAAAGTGAAATATCTCATGCCTGAATGCACATCTAGCCAATAAAAACAGGAGAAGAAATATTGCTGATAAGGCCTGTTTCCTTGCAGATATAAAACCAGCAATGATTATATATGAAGACACACTGAAGCTAAATAAATTAGTGTTCAAATTGTATGGCAAAATTTAGTCATGCTTTTGAGGTAGAGATTTTCATGATAAGAATGATCAGTTGAAGTTGTTGAAAAACTTCATAATGAAGTATGGAAGTTAAGAAACAGAAATGGATGCAACAAAAATAATTTCGTTCTTCTAATTTCTAGTAAACTAGCTGGATGATTCTCAGTGTTTCCAGATATTTGAGTGAGAGAAGAGAGAAAATAAGAATAATTCCTTGAGGCAAAGCTAAGTCAAGGACATCAGCCTATATTTAGCTTAGAAATTAAGACTTTAAATTCCAAGAAACCTTTGGTGGTGTGTACTAGGATTCAGAATATGAAGAATCACCATGAAAAAAAACTTGCTATCTGATTAAGATCCAAGTACAAATCTCTATGCCTTTAGAAATAATCGAGTTTTCCCCAGTCCTCATGAATGTGGTAGTTCTAGGGCATGGAAATAGTGGTAACAAGAAATTACTTTTTTTTTGACCACTTCTGGATAAATAGGTTTTAACTTTTTATTTCATAACTGCATGCTTAGATGTATTTTACTTTGAAAGATCCTGTTGCAAACATGCTCCACTTCTAGAGTGTTTTCAGAAATGTTCAGTACTGGAACTGAGCAGGATTTTCTTCGCCTTTTTCATGCCTTCCAGCTGATGGGTGGAGTTTAAGTCCCCATGGTGCACAAACAGATGGGAAAATGTTGGCCTTTCATTTTCAGTCATCAGTGCTAATTCTTTTATCTTCTGCATGCATTTGTCAAACAGACTATGCCTGTCAAGCAATCTGTAATATGTGCCATGACAGCCTATTTTTTTTTTTTAACTCTACTGGAAATCTTTTCTATGAACTGACATTGCCTACATTCTATTAGTTTAAGGAGGAAAATGCTTTATTCATGAACTAAATGATTGCCAAAATGGCTGTGGTACTTTGGCGATTTTAAAGTACTATTTTTAAAATATTTTGTGAAGTAATTCAACAACCAAGAAGTACATTTTCAAATACAATTGAGGATTTTTATAGGCATTGGTGATCCTCTATATATATACACAACTATTGGCACATACAGACATTGGCACATACTTTTATACTTTCTTACCCAGCATGTCACTGTGATACATGCCTGGGATTTTTGGAACACTGTGATGTTCTTTATGCACTCTGGCATGCACCCATAAATCTTAATTTCTAGACTATAATAAGAAATAAGTCTCTTTTGGTCAGCAGTTAAGTTGCATATTCAGATTTTGGTACCCATTTTTGCAACATGGAACACAGAAGTGCCATGAATTAAAGAACTTTTATCCACAGAGCAACTGAACTACTTTACCTACACAAGAATGAGTGAATATCAAACTACATTTATATGATCATTTCTTGACTGGTTTAGTATGTACCTATGATGAAAATAAGTGAGTAGTAGTGGCATAACATAAATTTATTTTAATAGAAATGCATCTATTTTAGCAATTATGTAAAGGTATTGGCCTAAAATCTTCAGCACTGCATTATTTCCTAATTTCTTGAAAGTAGGTTTTTTTTGAGATATGTGTTTTATCCTATTCAGTTTATTTCATATGCCCAGAGGGCACTTATAAGACTCTGAATTCAGATTTGATTCTGTAGGCTGTGTTGTCACAGACATAAGGGATCGAGCTTTGTGTTTGTGTTTTTATGATGTGGGTGGGATCAGGCATGCTGAAAATGAATTCAGACCTTTATTATATCACAAGTTAAGCTCATCCAGATGGCAGACAGCTCCTACTCCATGTGAAAGAATAGTTTTGGTAATGTGGCAGGCATGGGTTTATAGACAGTATCAACCCTTACAGAGTTGAAAGCCCTGAAATAGAACAAATATTGCAGACAGATGATCATCAGAATCTTTCCTGTGGGAGAGGGGAAACTCCTGCTGCAGGTAACCATTGATTCAAGGTTATGGAAGGAGTCCTGTAAATGGTGCACTGGGCCAGCCCAGTTTTCAGAACTGTGCTCTCTGCAAATCCATGTAAAAGGAAGTGAGAGTCTTTTCTATTTGTATTAAAGGAGAATTTGTTTTCATGAGTACACCTTAACATGATGCTCTCTTCTGAAGGAAATCAGCTGAGCAGTAGAATTTGTTCCCTGTATTTTCTCTATAGCTATATAAGCCCATGCAAGGCATGCATGAAACAATTGTTAGTGTATCTAACAGTTGTTACTTTGATTTATGATCTACAGATTTTAGTTCTGAATTTATATGTATAGGTGTGGGCTTTGAGTCCTTGTTCAGATTATTTTTCTAAGAGACACTCTGGAAAGAAGGGAAAAAATATTTTCAGTTTGGAAACCCCCATTTAATTAGGCCCCTGTTTGTATTTCTTCAATACTTTTAGTATTGCATGTATTCGGGTTTCAAGGTTATATAAGGTTCAGGTTTCAATATATAATAATTTATTGATGAAAACCTTTTATTTTGGAAAAGTTATGCCTAAGTCTGGCATCTAGTATGGTTGAGCAATGGTGGTGTTTTGATGTGGAACTTAACTAATTGCAAGTAATGTAACCACCCAAGAGAAGACGTAGTTTATTATTTGTAGAACAATGCTTTGAAGCTCAAGTCATCAGTCTGGAGCAACTGACATTCCCATTTTATAAAATATCAGGTGTGTCTCCCTCAGACTGCAGTGATGGAAATTGCCCTATAAATAATGAAGAATGGAATTTTAAAGGATTGCTTTTGTATTGGAGAAATTTCCACTTACTTGCTTTTCTTCAAGATGTATGAAAGGAAGAAGGCTGCTAGGGTTAGCTGTGCAGCAGATATCCCAATTTGGAGAATGATTTTCTATCAGACACACTCTTGTCTTCCACAAGGGGAGTATGTTGTCTTTCTTTTTTTCCTTTTAATTTGGCAAGCTGCATTAAGAGTCAATAAAGCCAAAACTGAAGCTAGAGCAGCTTTGAGGTGACTGTACTGTTTGCCATGGGCTATACTGAACTTATGTGTCTTTGTAGATTGCTTAAAAACGTTTGTGATCCCTTTTAATTTCTTCATCAAGCCGGGGAGGAGAAGTAAAAGTAAATGTTTAGAAATAGATATCCCTCATGATAGACTTGGAGTCCTGAATCAGCCTTTTTCATGGGTTTCTTTTGACGTTTTTTTCTGGAATATGAATCTTTTCTTTACTCTGGAATGTATAGATATTGGTTATCTATCTCCAAAATGTCTTAAGAATCTGTAGTGTCATGGGGAATGATCTTCCTTAAAGGTTTAGGTGGAAAAAAGTTAAAATGAAGTATTAAGACTACAATCAGTGTTCTGAGAGACAATATTTAGATTTAGTAAAATAGTTTCTCGATTGTTTTGTGCTCATAAAGAGAACACAAAAGGGGTTACTCAGATTGTGTCTGTCAATTTTCTTACTAAGCAGCAAAAACTCAGTTATGATGGCAGCAGGTAGGAGAACTGTCAGTGGAAGATAAAATTTTAATCACTAAAAACTTTTTCCCTCAGCTCTTCTTGTAGCTGTATATTATGATTTCTGTGAAATAATTTTCTGCCTACAGAAAATCTGTTGTTGAAATGAGTTGGAAGGAAGACATACTTTTGAACTGAGAGCAGCTGCTCAGTCTCACTTAATCTTTTATTTCGTTCTCTGTGGTTTGCTAATGTGGTGAAGTCTTTTTTTTTTCTTGAGAGCTGTTCCTCATCTGTTCAGAATCGTGAATTTGTGTTAAGTGGTAACCAGTGCTAATGACCTAATCCACAGCAATGTGTACGGAAACTTTATTCCTTTTGCTTTGTTAGTGACTGAGATTCAAACAAGTCTAATTGTAGCCACAAAGAGGAGCCAGCTAGATTTGTGGGATTTGGTATGTTGAATGAAAATTTATGCAAGCCATTGGGGTTAGAGAGCAAGATTGTGTGGCACCGTGGAGCCCATGAGCATGTGGGGTTTCCTGTGTGTTTCCTTATTCTCAAATAAGTAGAGCTTTATATCCTGTTTACTTTTGCTTTCTTTTTAACTGTTTGTGTACTAAGGACTATGACAAGATGTATGATTAGCACAATAACTGGCACACATGCAGGTGTGTTTCTGTGTAAACCGTGGATATCCTTCAATGAGAAAAACTTTTCAGGGAATTAGTGTGAAAAAGTAGGTCAATAAAGGGGAAAAAAACTAAACTGTCACAAGAAGTGAAATGCCATAAATGTTTTGTGAAGAACTACATTTAATCTTGGTCTATGTCCATGTTAATGACATTTTATAAAATGGTATGGTTTGTAAATCATGTGATTAAATTTTAAAAAAATATAAAAAAGCAAATTGTTCAAGCTATTAAAGAAAAAAAGCTAGCCTACCCTTGCAGGAAATTGATGAACACAGATGAAAGAATACTATGTAGATGTTTCTACATTTGTCTATATATAAGTGTATACTGTTATATACATATGGAATATGTGGAATTGAATAAATATAGATTACTAGTATAAGAATATAAGTGGGTATACAGAAGTCAAGTTTTGTGATGGAATTGACAGGTGACTGCACAACTTGCACACAGCTACCATATTGTTGAACAATCAAACCATTGTAAGAACTGTGCAGAAGCCTCCTATTAGGAGAAAAATTTGGTGGTTTTTTGTTTGTTAGTTTTTCATAGCAACAGATATATTAAGGTTTTTTCTGCCTATGTCCTTATTCTTTTTCTTCTGTTTTTCTTAATATCCACACATATTCACATATTCCTCAGGGTCTACTGCATTTCTGATTGCCTTCATAAAACCTCATGAAGCCAATGGTGGTAATCCTAGGTGAAAGAGACAATTGCTGGGTCATTGTTTCTGTATTAAAAATATTTTGTAATGCACCTGGGACATTCTACTATATTAATAAAGCTAAATTACTTGGTTATTTCAAATATTTAAATAGCCTGCATGGCCCACAGGTTTGAAAGAATAATTTAAGGTATGCAACACAAGAAAGGATTTCAAGAATTTCAGTGATTACAGGAATCTGCTCAATTTCCACCTAAAGTGGATTAATGCTGATGCTGGTTCAGAAAGCAGTTCCACCAGGAAACCCCAGGAGCACAATGTTGTCTGAGTGCAAAACCTGTGACATCCTAGCTGGGAAGGTAAGCAAGAGGTAGTACCTAGGCAGAGAAATGCCCAAATATCTCCCAAGTCCTTGGGAACCTCAGTAAATTAGGAGTTCTCAAACAATGCCTAAATCACATGACACTGCTGTCCCATATTGTTGTGGTGACATTGACTTCCTGGACATACAACCCAATTAGTTGTTACTATTTGAACTCTGTCCTTGAATATTGGAGATGTCTGGAGAGAGTCTAAGCCCACAGCTTTTCATACCTATCCTGATAAAGTTAGACTACTGATACAAAAATTATTGTAGATTTTAGAGAGACAGAAATAAATAAATAATTTTAAATCTTTAAATAAGAACACATTTGTCACCCTGAAAATTACAGCCTTCAGATTGTCTACATATTTTGTAATGTTCTTTCTCATGAGTATTCTATAAACATAAGTTGTTTGTTACATTCTTTCTAAGAGATGTCATTTGATGGACTTTCAGTTTGACCAGTGTGATTGGAAAGGTGGTAACTTTACTCTCCAATCCCTGGTCATTGTCCAGAATCTATAAATATTGAGGTCAAAAATAAACACCCTTCTTTCCTGTTCTGACACTGCACTGTGTTGGTGTGGTTCATTCCATGTCCTCTAGTGACACACATTCCTCAGAATGGAGATTCCTGGGCCCTTGTGCTTTTTTTTTTGAGTAATGGTAAGTAGATATATTTTTCATTTGGAAATTATAAGTTGTATCACAACACTGGAAATAAGAAAGAGTAGGAAGGAATATTGGCCAGATAATAAATAGTACAGAAGGAAGTTTTAAGACTTTCTAAAAAATTAAATACTTAATGAAAAATTTGCCCTGTGCATGATAAATTGATTTTTAGAATCAATTAATTATTTTTAAAAAATAGATTGAGGGATTGACTGTTTATTGATTGCCTCTGAGTTAATAGTATCACTAAATGTAAAATGTAGACTAAACTCAACTTGAGTTTACCAGTGGGAATTTGGACAATTTGGACAGGATACAGCTACAGCAACATAGTCTGAAGAGTTTGTGACTGCATTTATACTTGGGTGCCTGTCCCAAGGGGAAAGGGGTAGCTTCTATAGGGACAGAGCATGTAGAGGACTGTTTACATGTGATGATATCATGAAGTTATTAATTATTGTAAATTCTTACAAATCAAAATTTCCAATAGCACTTAGACTTCAGAAGCTATTTTGTTCTTTCCCCATCTTCTGGAACATTGAACAGTTCAGCTCCTATGGCATCCTGTTCAGCAAAAGTGGTATCCTTCTCTGTACTATCCTAAATTAGCTCCAAGTTTATCTGTACAAAGATGTGATCATGGGACAAGTTGCAGTGGGGATGTACATTGTATATTGTACTGAACACTGAGTCTCTCTTCCACTGAGTGTGAAGTCATCTTAAACTACATCATGTAGGCAAAAAATATGGGTGTGCACACAGATTGGTAATGTGGAACTGTGCATATCTAACCTACCTTGGCTCTTTAGCTAATCTTTAGGGTCATCACTTCATGTGGAAATTAGCTGTTGGTGTCTGGTTTTCTGGAATGAAAATACTGAAAACATCAGAGATTCTACAGGTAGGTAAATAGACCGAAATTAAAACAGAATTTTAAAAATACAATGTATTATGATCCTAATAAAAATGGAAGTATTTTGAATCATCATTGCTGGAGCTAGAAAGGAAAGCTTTTCCCCTTTCACTAGCCAAAGGTATTTTCTCTTTGGCAGTAGGCTCAGATTTCTGATTATGTGGGGATACTATGCAAATCTGCTAATATCTACTCAGTTATTATTGATCACCAGAGTTCAATTTCTTTTGCTATATCTACATATGGATGTCGCTCTGCATATCACAGAAGAACGTCATTTGCATTTTGCATTTGATGTATTTAACTAGATGTCTTTAGAAATACTTTAAAATAAAATATGTAAAGATGTTCTTTCTATAGTCTTTCTAAAATAGAAACAATTTATCATTGCAGACAATTATCTCAAAAATATTTTTGGTATATACAGGATATATTACATAAAATTTTGCAAAACATTTATCATTTTTATTGAGAAATTACTTGAGAATGAGAATATGTTGAGAATAAGCAAGCCAGTAACTTTTCACATACATTGAGCATCACATGCAGAATTCAAGTGGGTTCTATTGAAATGGAATATGGAATAGCATTTAAAATATAACCAAGGTATGCATGTAAATTTGGAAACTAATATCAGCAGTATAGGGGCAGTTTTCCTCATGTTTTCTTCAAGTGCTATGAACAGAAACCTAAGAACAAAGTAGGACTATATTCAGATAATCTGAATTCTTTCTCTAGTCACATCTGTGTTTCTTATTGTCTGTCCTACAGGGTTGTATACATAATAGAGCACACAAATTCATTAGCACAGATCTGGCCCTCTGAATCTAAACTAAGGTACAACATCTGTGATGTTTGCTACCTGCAATGTCTTCCACACGTGTGGTGTACTCCCTGGTAAACAGTGGTCCAGTCCTGTTCAGGGTCTTCATTCCTGATGTGGGCAGTGAGACAGAGTCCACCCTCAGTAAGCTCTCACCTGGTGCAGAGCTGGGCAGCACGGATGATACACTGCATTAAACCCCAAAAATATTTCTTTTTAAAGCAAGATCCTGCTTTTAGATGTCCATCATTGTGCAGAGTTACTTCTCTACTTAAATTCTGACAGCTTCTCCTACAGCTGCTGCCATAACTTTCAAGCAAACTTGATCAAACTGCTTGGGAGCATTGTGAACATTTCTCAAGAAATTAATTAATATAACAATACCCAATAACAATTATTTGGAGCTGAGTAATTCCACAGTGTCTTTCCTTCTGTGATATTACATCTTAGAAATGCATTAAAAGTATGCTGCTGACCAAAGTAATTATCCTGTTTTTCCTGAATTTGATATGTCAGAGGTCTTTTGGTTTCTTAATAAGGAAGAAAATGTTTTTTTTGACATTACCTGAGGATTATCTATGTGCAAGGCAGAATAGATACCTGCAAGACTTTGTGGATTTCTGTTATATGCAAAGTAATGAGATATAAAATTGTTTTGCTTCCATAATTCTACTTTCACCAGCAAACTCTCATGGAATAGTGAGTAGAAAGCAAAACAAAAATCATACTTCTCAGTTATGAAACAAGTGCAATAAATAGTTGTTAAACCATCCCCTAAAGATTCTATTGTCTTCCAATACACCCTTTATTTGATTTCTTACCATCTTTTTGATTTTATCTGGCAAGACAAACAGTAGAAATTTATTTTCATAGCACTATAATGAATGTAAGATTTTACACTTGTAAGTCTCCTACCATTCCTTTTCACTAAGCATAAGAGTCACATCCTCTCATCTAATTTCATTTAAAAAATCAGAAGGTATACATCTAATCTAAATTTGTTCTCTAGGCTCCCCTTGCAGTCAGCGCAACTAGATAAGACTAGAAGAAAGTAGCGTGTTTTGTAGGGGGACAGATTATTTTGCTGCATAGGATATGGTCTAACAGGATGTAAGAGATGTTTGAGGCAGCTGAGGTGAGCAATTTTTGATGCCAGTCTGTCACTTGGTCACTGAGTTGGAAACTCAGATCACCTCAGACTAACAGCTCACTTCAAGGTTGATAACAAAAAGCATACATGAACTTGCTCGTTTTTTGTGTCATATTTCGCTCTGACCCAGGACCTGAGCCTATTGCAAATTTTTCTTTGATGAGACACATATAGAGAAAGATCCTGAAAAAAGCAGCCATGTCTTCTATTCATAATTTCATATTACATTTGACCTCTGCTGCTGTGATTTTAAAAAAGACAGTCCTTGATACTTCTCATTTTTATTAGCTGAACTCTTTATCATACAAGCTGTTAAGAAAAGTAATTACATTTACCTGAGGTTACAGTTGTTTCATAATTCCTTGCCTTTAAAAGCCATAGAGAGAACATTTGAAATTAATTAAGGTTGCAACCTCTTAAAGAAGATACATGACAATTTACTAATAATGGAACTTCTAATGATGTAACACTAGTAATGTAACACTGGTAATGTAAGCTTCTGTGTCCAGCAGACATTTATGATACGTAAATATTGTATTTACATATCATAATTACATATTTACATATCATATTTACATATTTCAAGGACGAGAGCTTTCTTACTAAAAAAAATGATTTCCCTACAAATTCTTACATTAATATTTAGCATAGAAAATACAAGTTTTCTCATAATGTTGGTGGTTTCTTTTCAAGCTTCTCATGAATCTGTTCACTTCACCACTCCTCACCCCCAAGGGCTTTTCTTAGTTGTCACTCATTTATATTGAATTTTGAATGAAAATTAGAGAAATTTCAGCCTGGATTCTTTCGAGACTACAGTTGGAATAGTCAAGCTCATTTTCATTGTCTCCAGTTGGTAACAAATGGCAATTTTATTTAGCAATGGATGATTCTCTTTGAGGTTCGATTGATGGATGAGGCCTTAAGAGCCAGGCCAGCTGACAAGGTTACCCAGGCCAGCTGTCTGCCCATCCCCTCTGCAGGCGTGCCTGTGCTGCTTTTGAACCACTGCTGGTTACTGGTGGAGTGGTTTTAAGGCAGACTGTAGTCAGTGACAGCTGCCTTTAAAGTGTTGTGCTGCAAATGGTGGTGGTTCCAAAACTCACCAATAAGCAACTCAGACATCTGTGTAGCAAAGCCAGACTGGACAACTAGTGTGGCAACAGCATCAGCTGTCTCAAACAAAGCCAGCTTTTTTAACATTCATGAGTCCTTCATTTTGTCTTTGCTTTTGGGTGTTTGGTTTTGTTTCAGGTTATAATCAGCCTGCTGTCTAAGGACTCCAGCTTTGAAATGGTTTTGAATGGGATTGTGTAAGAACCACAGTTGTGTTTTGAGATTTCAATACCAAAATCTAAAGTGCTTTTAATTCTTGTCTGTAGGCTGGAGCAAATGTGCTTCTGCAAGATGTTAATGGAAATATTGCACTTGATTATGCTGTAGAAGGAACTGAATCTAGCAGCATCCTTCTGATGTACTTGGAAGAAAATGGTAAGTCAGCTCTTCAGCTTTTGGAAAGCTATTATTGAACGTGTCACAAAAATGATAAGGATGCATATTGATCTGATGTAAGTCACACCAAAGCCAATTGAACTGTATTTGTTTGGGGACGAGGGGGAGAAAAATTATTTGAAACCACAAAAGTTTTCCATGTGTTTAAATTGGAAAAACTAACAAAGGTTAAATGGCCATTGTCATAGTCAAAACTGCTTTTGACCTTGACATGGAGATGTTAGAATGTAAATTTGAAGTAGAAAAACTGCAGTGATACAGAAGCTTTTAAAACAACCAATTTAACATTTCAAGGACTAGGTTTCACATTTTGCTTCATTTCCCATCTGTAGTTTCAGAGAATATTTTTTTCAAGTAATAGACTGCTAAATAAATAAATCCTTGCAAATAATATGAATGAAAATGCATATGGTACTTTAGCCCTCATTCAGAAATATTAGTATTGGTTTATGAGGATTTTTTAATTGTGAAAATATTGTAGCTAGGATTGTATTATGAATCATGCTTAATATGTTATACATGACAGGACTTGTATTGAAAAAACTGCCTTTGTAGCTCATCAGTGCCAAATTTAGGTAAGAATTCAGAAGTGAGATTTTTAGCATTGCTTTTGACTAAGAGAGATTGTCTTAACATTGTATGTGGTTCATCTTAACACTGATGAAAAGGCATTAAGAAAATATAATGAGCAATAATGTAAAAAAGTGTATTTTCAGCATTGTGTCATTCCATATAAGGAATCTTTTTTAATATAAACTAAGTTAAATTACATTCTGTTAATCAACACTTAAGGAAAGTGTCAAGGAAATCACAGGGTCAGGTCCTATACTGCACACATCCAGTGTATTGCATGCTCTATTATTTTGTTTCCTTGCTGCCTGGCAGTGTCTTCATAGCTCTGGTTTTGGATTTTTCTAATGGCAAAGCAGCTATTAGCTTCTAAAAACTTGATTGTCCTGAAAACCAGAGGTATTTTTTGTCTAAATGTTCCAAATACTTTGATTCATCTTTCACAGGTAACATGCAAAACTCCTGTAGCATATGAGATGTAGTATGCTTACAGTAGTATCTCTTTTACAGTAGATAGAAGAGACACTATTCCTAATTAAACAGTGATTCTGTGAATGTTGGGAGTAACCAAATTAAAAAGCTTAAACGTTTTGAAGGTGACATCTACCTCTACTACCTTTAGATAGGTAAAATTAAGTTAATCATCCAGACATTTTGGTCAATAGAGATAAACAAGGAATGCATGCATTGTTTCATCTCTTCCTAACCTGCCTAGGTGAGGAGAACTCATTTCCAGGACTGTTTCTTTCTGCTGAATAATAAGATCTTAAGTTGACAAGTTTTAGGGTTAGATTGTTAGGCTAGATCAATTCTACTCCTTAACTGCAGTAGTGCATGAAAACCTGGCCTTTGGGTGATGAGTATCAAAACACCCATTAACTTTGCTTGGTCTGCTAGTATTATTCTTGTAATAGTAGGCAGCTTAAAGTATCCTTATTTGGCCCTTGACTTTTATAATTTAGTTAGTACCTATGAAATATTTGTATAGCCTACCAAGATTAATAGAAACTGAGGAGGAGATTCTTGAAGGAAATTAAGCCATATGAGTTCGTATGAATTCCTTTGAGTTTCCCAGACTCAGTGTTTCTCTGTGGATTGTTTTGGTGAAGTTCTCCCCATGGCAGCAATCCCCATGTGCACCTGCATATGAACATCTCAACACAGAGCAAGGTCAGGACCAAGTCTCTTTATACAAGATTAGCTGATTCTGCAGTAAATACCATCTTCCGCCCATAGTCTCAGCCTTGAACTGAGACTATACAATGTATAATGAGTATTTCCCTATTCTCTGAACTTCTCTGCATTCCCAAAATGTCATTTCATTTTCATGTTTCAATTCTCCATTCAGTTGTGCATCCTGGTTGATAATGTTAAGAAGAGATTTGTGTGGCTGTACTCTAATCATTGCCTCTAATTACAGAGGTCACAGAGAAGAGTAAAATTAGGTGTCTTATAGCTTAGTTATTGAGTAAACCAGAAGCTGTCAATTTACTTCGATGAAACAAAGTGTAATTGGAACAAGTAGCTTTGAAGCCACAGAAAACTTTTTAAATTGGAAACATCAGTGTTTTTAGAAGTCGAGTGTGTATATAATTTCTTACAGATTTTTACTGCTGTGGTAGTTCACTGTATCTATTTAATTTCACTACAGATCTTAGTAACTGAAATGCTCTTCATTGTTTGAAGTAACTTAATTTACTCTGCAGAAGGCCTGGAGCCATAAGTGATAACAATAACTTTGGATGCCTTTAATGTTTCATATCTTTTAAAACAGTTACTGGAGTTAGTTCTTTGAGTTCTGCTTGTAAATGATCTGTTGGGGCACAGGAGTACCACAAGTACAAAATATTGTAATCATCCAGCAACTACCAGAAAACTTCCATATATACTTTATTGTTATGGAATATAACATATGAGAATATTATGTGGAGATTTTATTACCAGAGTCTAATGAAATTATTACTGTTTCTTTAAAATATTATCTTTTCCTGCACAGAAATTAGCTTTCTCTGCTGTTATGTTATATAAGTAATGTTGCATTGTAATTATTGACTGAAGAAAGAAATTAGGAGACTTCAGTTACCTAAGAGAACACAATTTGAGGTACATATCCTCTGTATATTAAGAGCATTGTTTCTGTTGGGTAATAAGTCTGGCATATATTAAGCTTTTTTTAAGCTATCTCTAATTGAGGATGGAAGGGAAAATAGAGCATCTTGTTTCATGTTTAGGAAAGTGTTTGTAACAGCTTAACTGTATCATATTAGATTGTGCCCAAGGGGCATTCAGAAGCCTAGTGGGCTTATGAGCTCAAGGGTTTTATTTTGATTTCTCTAAATCTAATGTCCAGTAACCGCTCTATAGCAGACCCTTCTTCAGCTTTGAAGGTAGGCATCCGTAATGAGGCATGTGAATTAGGATCTGAACTGCCTGCTTCTTTCCATGTGCCATGAAGGGAGCCCGGAATGGTCAGCTGAGACATAGAAGTCTCCTGTGTAGGATGACTTTTAGGATATTTAAATTTGCAGATCTGTATGTAGGCACCTATTCAGTAGTCTATACTCCTGTTGTCAACAGTGCAGTTCTAGGAAATGCCAACTAAAGAGAACGAAAGGGTTATTAATTTGACCAGCCACAAGGAAAACATCAGTAAAAGCTGTTGAATTTGTTCTGTGCCAAGATGTCTTTGGTTTTCCATGTTTCTGGTGTTCCTGATTTACTATAAAAAGAAAGTAATGACATTTGAGGACCTCAGCAATTGCCAAGGCAAGGCCAGCTGAGAGAAGGCAAAGTGGGACTGGAGATTCTACTCCTCTCTAGGCTCCCATTCCATCTTTATGTCATTTTTTTTCATTTTGTTTTCATTTGAAATTTTCTTTGTTGCCACTTACACCTTCAGCATCATATCCATTCACTGTTTACTTTCAGGAAGTGTCACCCTTCAGAAGTGAAATGAAAATAATAATGTGTCCTGTTTTAGGGCAAATTTGGAACGACCCTTCTGAAGGGATCCCTCTAGAAAGTAGATTTCAGCAGGCCCCAACTTTTTCAGGAAAAGATTTCCTTGGAGAACAGTGGAAAAAAACCTGTTTATTTAACAGGGAAAGTATTCGCAAACAAAAAAAAATATTAAGCAATAAAACCTCTCACTGTTCAAAGAGATTGCAAATCCAGAAAGTCCTTGCTGTGAGGTGCAGCTCGGCTCGCTCAGTCTCTTATCAGTCCCTCCGATGCTGGAAAGTGCCGAGGCCCAGGCCCTCGTGGGCCACAGGTGTGAGCTCCTGGGTTTTTGGGTTTTCAGAGCAGGATTATCTGTTCCAAGAAAAAGAACAGTCCAGGGAACTTCTCAGCTAGTTGAGAAAAAAATCTAACTAAAAGCAAGGGAGACCTCTCTCCCGCTGTCCGTGCTGCAGATGGCACAGGCTGTGAGAAGGATGTGAGGGAGCAAGTGCAGTTTCTGAAAACAAATTGCAGCTTCTTCTCCCTCCCTTTGCTCTTAGAACCAGTCTTAAAGGTGCAGAACTTAACATGTACCATAAAGAGAACAGGCATCATAAAGTCACCTGTCCTAGGACATCATGTAAAAAGGTGATTTTTTTTTTCAGTATTTGTCCTGCTTTATTCTAAACCTGATTGTTTATTAAAATCATCAAGAAAGTCCACTCAGCACCTTCCATAAACTTTGTTTTGATCAATAACAGCTTTATATTTTAAGGTAGATCTTTTGAGTCGTTAATGACATTTTAAAACAATTAAACTTTAAATGATTGCCCGTGTATTCTCTGTTTCTGGAGGCAGAATGCTCTATTGTAGAACTGTGTCAGTGAAACTCTGATTATGATTCTGATATGATCCTTGTTTCCTCTTTTTCCATTAGGCTGTTTTAAGTATTTAATATTTTGAAGAATGCAACATTTTTGTTTATTTCCTTACTTGGTATTTAGTTGTATAGTGGATTGCATGAGTCAGCTACAAGCTAAAAATGACTGACAGATAGTTCTTGGTTCTGTATTCGCCGAGACACAGGAGGTGACACATTCACTGTAATTCATTTTCAAAAAAAGAGTTGCTCTCTTTTGTCCACCAAGATCTCAGGCTTTGATTTTCAGTAGAATAACTATGCATTCCAAGAACATCAGCCTTGATATTTAGTTTGAAAAAAGAATATTTGGACATTTACATTTTTTTTTAAAGAACTATCTACATATCACACACATCTCAAAGCAAATTTAATACCTTTCTTGTCTATTGTGTAGTGAGAGTTTCATGCAGTGGCAGATCATTACTTAAGCAAAAGAAAACCATCTGTTGTGATTTTAGTTTTTGAAAAATGACTATATTTAAATAACATATCAACCCAAAGGTACAGATGGTATTCCTTTTTCTACTGTGACACAGGTACAGGAGAAAAAAATGGGTATTGCTTTTCTTCAAAGTATTTTATACACTATTATTCACTTTCTGTGGGAGAAAATTAGTTTAAAATAGCTGGTTAAAGGTTATTGACCTTGGATGGTAATAGAGATTTCATGCACTTAAGCAAAATCTATTATGCTATTCCAAGCTGGGGGAATATTGAGTCTGTTTTGTTCCCTTTATATTAAAAGGTTCATATTCAGGTGTCCCAGAAGGCTGCATATAGAGCCAAAATCATGTGCAAGCCCTATCCATTTAGGTTGTTTTATATGTTTTAAATAAGTTAAAATATTGTGCAGATTTTGCAAATATAGACCATTATTTGTTAAATTCTTACTAGCAAGGGAATTAAGCCTTACTCTTCTGTTGCAAAATAGAAGAAATATTTTTCTGCCTTGCAGCAGTAGGTAGAATAAAAAAAGAAAAGAAGCTACATGTTAGCACAGAATCCTACACTGAAGACAGTTTTAACATTAGCCAGAAATAGCCAACTTGTTAATTACTACAATAAGGAGAATTTCCCCGAAGCCACAAGTTAACAACATATGGGACATATGACATGTGCAGAAAAACCTAATTTAGAAAAATAGTGGGCAAGAATTTACTGCAAATCTGACACTGTACAGTAATCAAGAATGTGATAGGAAGACATACCAAAGGATGTTTTTGATTTAAACTGTAAGTTAATTTGAAGTTATCCATAAAATCTGGCATGGTTGTACTAAAAACTCCCACAAAGCTTCTTGCCCATTCCCTTCCTGACAAGGAGAGCAAGATTTATTACCAGTTGCTCTCACAGGCTAAACAGATTCAGCTCAGTGGAAATTGTCAGCTGGAATAGGCTCAGGTAGTGAGAAGCAGAAAGACAAACATTAGAACAACAATTTTCCTCCCCTCTTTCCAGGCTTCAATTCTTCCCTCCAAACGCTTCTGCCATCACAAGCAGCACATGGAGGTGAGGGAGCTGGTACATGGCAGTCTCTCTGCCCCTTCTTCACACTTTTCCTCAGCTCCAGTGTGGGTTTTTCTCAGCTATGGAGCTCCTTCAGGAGTGTCTGTCTGCTTTGCCATGGGACACACTTGGCTGCCAGGCTCAGCTGTGTCCTGCTGAGGCTCTCCTAGAGCTGATGGGACGGCCCCTGCCTCTCCCCACACAACCCATCCCTGCAGCTCCACGGCTGCCAACACCTGGGCACTACATTCCATTGTGTGTTTCTCAATACTCTGGCACTTTTTGTGAGAGTAAGACCAAAATTAAGATCCCAGTTGTGTGTATTTTTCATTGGGATTGACTGTTATTAGTTAAAAGGAATGAATGTGTACACCAAAATGCTTTAGGTTTGAGGTCATGGTACAGAAACCCTCAAACAGATTTAGTAATCCAACAAGGGGAGAAAAGCCCTTAGAGTTTCTTCAGTGCAGTCAAGAAAATAAAGGGTTATAATCAATATTATTCCATAAAAATACTGATCTAGACTTAAATATTTCAAACTATTTCACAGATTTTAAGGAATTATTGCTAATACACTGTAGTAAGAACTGACTAAAATGCCAGCACATACAGATTGTTAGCATTAAAGATCAGTAAGCTTCAGCTAAAACTAGATCCCCTAATATATTTTCTGTTTGAGAACCATATGCACCATGATCTTGATTTACGCTTACAAATTTTCTTTCAACAATATTGATGCAGTAGGTTGACAGAAAAATAGGCAATCAAAATGAAACAGCCACAGGGTGGCTCAAAGCTTTTTTATTTTGTTTCTTATTTATTGGGAACCACCTACCCACAAGACTACCACACAGAAAAAATATATATTTTCTGCAGAGAGGATGATTAATTGATGATAGGGGTTAGGTATTGGTGTTGCCAGTGAGAACAGAGGAACAAATGAAATGTGTCAGTAGGTCCTTTCAAAAACTGAAGCACATGGAAAATGTGACACATTAGAAAATGTCATGGCTGAGAATGCTCATTTTCCTTTGGCCTCTGTTTTTTCTAATGTAAGTGTGAATAAGCTACCTTAATTTTTATTTTTTTCTAGTCCTTGTGAGGCTTTGAAGTCTTAGATTCCTCTTAATTTTTTTGAGCTTCCAGCATGTTACCATATGTTTCTATCAAACAGAAAACCTTTACATTCACTGTGCAGCCTTTTGACACTGAAATTAACATTTAAAATTATAGCCAGTAGTTTATGATCTAATTTTCTAACAGATGTTAGAAGGAAAACAGGCATCTCCCTGATTAACAGGCTTTGCTAAGACTTGAAAAAAAGCTTGTGAATAATATCAGAAACTGGGGATACTCTTTCAGTATCCTTTTAAACAACTTATCGAGAAAAACTCTAATTCATTACCATCAGAAGCATATTTTCACTTTTTTATAGAATTCCTAAAACTATAACCTTAACCATATTGGAAAAAAATGTCAGTGTCTGCAGTGCACCCACAGGCCCTGTGACCTCTCCTTCACTCCTCCTCCCAGGGGCTTGGCTGCCTGAGCTCAAGGCCAGCTGTGGTGGCCTTGGGACCTGGGAGCTGTTGGATGGGAAGATCTAAGCTGTGAGGCAAAGCTGGGAGTACCATTGTCCTGATCTTCCACCCATCCTTTGTCTCTGGAGCCACATTTACTCTCAGGTCCTTGCTTGAGGTAGTCCTGTGCCCAGCCATGACCCCAGCCCTGGACCACTGACTTTTTGCTTCGTCTGATTTACCTGGATTTGTCGCCCTCAGCTTGTGACTCCCTTGCATGTGTTGAGCAGCCTGCTTTTACTGCTCTCTCACAAAAAATTTTAACTATAACATATTAAAATCTTGCAGTAAAATCTGTAGTGCAGAAATACCATCTGTGATTATCTCATTTCAGACATGATATTTACCACAAGTAGCTGGAGAAAGTGAAGTACTTATTTTGCTTCTGTGTTCTAGTATTAATATAACAAATAAAATAGTCAATGTGCAATACATATCCAGAAATAAATGCATTAATATTAAGCCTTGAAATTGTGCCAGCCTTTTGAAATTGAAAAAAATATTTGTTTCCATATAAGTTAAGAGAGAGTTCTCTTAACTAATTTTAGCTGAAAGGATCATCAATGTCCCTTATTGTAGAAAAGAGAGGAATGAAAGCATGTTCACTAGAGTGGGAGAATTGTCACTCTGATATCTACATGAGGAGGAGGTGGGAACTTCACTTCTGATAGCATATTCAGACTACAAGGAAATAAACCTTTTCAGCCCAGAAAGCCAACTGTACTTTGGGCTGCATCCAAAGCAGCATGGGCAGCAGGTCAAGGGAGGGGGTTCTGCCCCTCTGCTCCACTCTGGTGAGACCCAATCTGCAGGGCTGCATCCAGCTCTTGTCTACCCAGCACAGGAAGGACATGGAGCTGTTGAAACAAGTACAGAGGAGACCACCAAGATAATTAGAGGTGTGGAGAATCTCTCCTGTGAGGAAAGGCTGGGAGAATTGTGCTTGTTTAGCTTGGAAAAGAGAAGGGTTTGCTGTGACCCAGTTGCAGCCTACCAGTACCTAAGGGGAACCTATAGGAAAGATAGAAAGAGACTGATTACATGGGTATGTAGTGACAGGACAGGGATAATAGCTTTAAACTGAAAGAGAGGAGGTTTAGATTAGATATTAGGAAGAAATTCCTTTCTGTGAGGATGATGAGCCACAGAAACAAGTACCCAGAGAAGCTGTGGATGCCCCACCCATGGGAGTGCTCAAGGCCAGGTTGGATGGGGCTCTGAGCAAAATGATCTAGTGAAAGGTATCCCTGCCCATGGCAGGGTGATTGAACTAGATGATCTTTAAGGCTCTTTCCACCCAAGCCAGTCTATGAAACTAAAAATGCTTAACCAAACATATGCAATGATATATATAAGACCTGCCTGTTACAGCCAGAGTGGCTGCTGGGATGTGTGCAATAGGTGTTTGCCTGAGGGCTTCAGTGTTTTGCTTTGTACTGGTCCCAGGAATGGGTATTCCCCTTGAACACTTCTTTGTACTGGACATTTGTGAGGAAAATACATTTAATAGTAAGCCTCAGTTCTGTTTGCCTTCTATGTCTTTATCGCTGAAACTTTTGGAAAGTTACTTTTGCATTATTTATCTGAGGTTTTTCTATTCCTTTTGGTTGTCACTTCTATTACCATATGCCAGAGAAGGTGAGACAGCCAAAGCACATGAAATGGCCTTGTCTGATGTTTTTCTTAACCAGTAAGAGGTAATTTATTTTGCAGCTTTTAGGTTATGCTCCTGCCTGACATCGGCACTGATGCTCATCACCAAATGTGTGCCCTGCAGGGTCACTGCTGTTTTAACTGTTCCTTCTCCATGTTATCTCCTGCAGAATTCCTGACTGTGTAGCTCTTCTGATTTTACAGGATATTTGGAGTGTTTTTCCATCATATGCCTTTTTTTTTGGCTTTCCAGTTTTTGAAATGTGAATCCGTTCCCATAGTAGATGCCAATTTGTTTTTCTTCCTCTTTTTATTCATGCTGGCTGCCATCCCATTTCAGCTGAATATCTAAACCACATTTCCCCTTTGAAAAGCACCGTGAAGGTCATTCTTTGATTCAGGGAGTGAGAATTACTTACTGTATGAGTAGCATTTTCTTGTTCCATCTAAATTCCTGGAAAGTATCACTCCCTGGGGAGGGAGAGCTAACTCCCCAGAATTATGAGACTTGATTAATGGAAAGCACTTATTGACAAGGTCTCCTTGTTTGAGCCTCACAGAATAATACATGTGCATGTTTGATAAATCTGCTTCTCAGATCCCCACCAGAGAAGTCTTGAAGCCTAATAGCTCCTGAGTTCTTGGAATTCAAAACTACGCTTCTAAGACTGAAACTTAGATGATTTTTCCATGCTTTCGTTATATTTTTTGTAAAGGTAGAAAAAGGGAAACTTGTTTCTGTAGCATTTTCAAGCCTACTCTGGATATTTAAGTGAAGTCTGTGGAACCATGTCTCTGGCACCTCTCTTGCTGGGCTGATTTACTTCTGCTTGTTTGATGAAATATGTACCATTAATTTATACAACTCTTAGTTTGAAGTCAGTGAAGATGTCTTGAATAGGTTTCCAGTTCACAGAGATTGTGACTTTTGTTGCTCTGTGGCATGGTTTATGTGTTTTCTCTGAGCTGATGATTGCATTACATTTATGATAGAAAATAACACAGCAATTAATGCAACAGAATGCTTTTCTTGATTTCTTCTTCAGCATGAGCAGAGTTAATCTTTCAATGGGTAGGTTTTTTGTGGCCCCAGATAAGTCACACGAAGGTTCTATAGAAGGCTATTACAAGGAGTATTACAAAGAGTAAGGATCAATATTTCACTGGAATATTTCATTGTTAATATAACAAAGTACTGATATGTTAATTCTCTGACTATGTTTGGTGTAAGTCAATAGTAAATTGCTAGAAAAGGCTGAATGGACTCAGCTGGCCTCTGCCCTCAACCTGTAGGTGTTACTTTAATTTACATTAGACATGATGAAAGAAATAAGCACATAATAACTGTGTTGAAATATGCTCTCAGTATTTTTATTTTTAATTTTTAATTTTTTCTTCCTGGGAAAATCAGAAACTATATTTCTAATTTGTGGACTGTGAACTTAGTTTCTGTTTTTGAGTGTTTGAGGTATTCTCAGACAAAAGAGGTAGTAAATTAATTTCCACTCATTTCTTCTTTCCTTGAAATCCAAAAATCCAAAACTTGTTCTAATTGTTTACCTGACACATCAAGAGGAAGAAAAATTTAATATAACTTCTGTCAGCAGTACTTAAGCATGTCTGCCTTCATCAGGTATAAAATACTTAGTCTATTTTTAAACTTTAATCTTTCTTACCTGATAACATTAGAAAAAACTTCATCAGGACCAGTAAAATTTAATTTTGTCTACTCAGTCTTCGATGTTGAATGTTTAAAATGTCAAGTCAACACTGCAAATGACAATTAATTTTGGGTGTTTATTCCCCTTAGGTATTTGGGAGAATTCTGTCACTGAGACAAGGGTGTTAAACCATTCATTTGCAATTGCAAAAAACAGGAAATAGGTAGAAACAGAAAGAAAAGCAAAAATATTTAATTGACATAATGCAGCATTAATAGTCTGTAAATATCATCAGGTAGTTTCAAATCATTAGTCTGAAATGTGATGAAGCCATGAAAGATTTAGTTTTGACAAAAACCCATTGATTGTTAGGGGTCACTGAGAACATTCTGGGAAATTGGCATTGTGTTCTGGTCTAGCAACTTTCAGGCAGTAGGATGTTAAACACATTCTCCTGTGGGCATGTTATCTAATTTAAACTATCAGTATCATATGTATATACACATATATGTGTGTGTATATATATATGTAGATATACATAGATATATATATGTATTTGTCTAAATTACATTCACATGAAAGATTACAGGGTTAATCCAGACACAGAAAACTTAATTTTATCCATTTCATGTTTGTATTTGTGTTTTACATTTGGTGTTCTTTAATAGCATTTAGGTGACAGGTCTAAAAATAAGAGAATAAGATAGTGCTCACACTGAATGTTTCACTTCAGACCTGAGACACAAGTGTTACAGGCAGCAGAACATAAAGCAGTATGTACAGTGGCATGTTGGAAAAAAAATTGTAATTCTTTGATGAGCTACATATTGTGCACCCATTTATACAAGTTCTGGGGCAGATGAAAACTAAGAAGCTCAAAATATGATTTTACCCTGAAACATACTTCAATTGTTTTAGCAATGTAAAGAACTTCAAGAACTGTTGAACATAAAATATTAAGTTAAATACAAATAAATTAATTTACAGCTTGTTATTTTTCAACTCAGTGACAAATGTGGAAGTGACACAAAAAATCATTTATTCGTATGATTTTTTTGCTATGTCATGGCCAGAATAGAATTTTTATACTCAAAAGGCATTTTCTATATATGGGTTTAAATAATAACTTGGAACTAAAAGCAGAAGAATGAAGCTCCAAATTTTGGTTATTTATTCCAATCAAACCATAGCCAATTGCTAATTTAACCACTTCACACTTTTGTTGTATCCTAGTGCTTATTTTAAACCTCTCTAGACTGGAGACCATGTTTTCCTTTGTTTACAGACTGCCTTGCTTATCTTCTTTTTAAGACTGTTCTTTGACAATTGTTCCTTCAGTGGCAATGCTGTCAAAAGGAATTCCATACCCTTCATTCCTTTCATCCCCTCCCATTTGTTCCTACTGCCCCACCACATTTCCTCTTGATTTATGAGGCCTTGAAATGGTCTAGGCTCAGCTGGAGAACTAATCTCCAGTTAAAAATAACAGTTAAAATACTATTTAAAATAAGCCAGGTACATAAAAAAGTATTGAGTTTTAATACTCAATTTGCTTAACTTCACAGTCTCTCAAGCAGTTCAGCCACCAAATTTGAGGGACTGGTCTGGGTACTGTGATGAATTTTCAGGGCTGAAAGAATGCAACAACAACAAAAAAATTAAATAAGCCCCAAACACTTGAGTGGCTTCCTTAGATTTTTTAATTCTTTTCCCAAAGACAGCTATTTCACACTCTCAGTGGGTTTCATGATATTGCAGCTCCTTTACCTGCCACTGCTCTTGCAGTCATTTGGAGATCAGGGTGATTGACTAGATATTGCTCACTGATTTAAATCATCCATGTATCAAGTGATAAAGATAGGAATATACTGCTGGTAACTATAGGTAAATAAACACTCAAAAATATACACTAAAGTCTATTCAAATGTTGATCAGGTTTTTAAAAGCCCAGAACAAAAAAGCACATATCTGTTCTTTACTGATGGATAAAATAGCAGAAGGTTTTATCCTTTTCTTTTTCCAGGTGTAGAGCAGAATTCCTTGCGCCAAATGAAGATTCAGAGAGCTATGACAATGCTTACAGATGTGCGACAGCTCATCTCAAGTGGAGGGAGCTTGGATCTAAAGAATGATGAAGGAGTTACCCTGGTGAGTGGGAACATGTAATCATCACCCTGGGAATATGCATGTATTGCAACAAGCTCAGCACGTTTGCAAGGCAATTCTCTTAAGAAGGTTTTGTGTTTTACCTGGTGTTTTGAAAATAGATTCCATGCATAATATGGATTTTAAAATAGGATAGTGCAACATCTCAATGACAACTTTTTTTTCTCCTGGCCAGTAAATATGCAACATAAAATTTAATAGCAAAAATATGAACACTATAATTTAAAACTGCAGGAGATACATGTGGTCTTTGACATTCTGTGTGAGAGAAGGGCTGAAACTTCACTCAGTGATCCCTGGTTTTGGCTCATATCTTCTGGCTGAGCCCTACTAAAGCACTGTTTAGTGCAGCAATCCAATCAATTCAGTGTATTGAAGCACTTCCCGTATATATGGAAAAGTACTCCTCCTCCCAAATTTGCATGTTATTTGTAGTCACTGAGTTTTATTATACTTTTTTCTGCAAATAGATCTTCTATCTGTTTTGTCAGGATTTCTATTTCTTCAGCTGTCAAATTCTAAATGAATGTGTACTTCCATAGCATGCCTGTGGAATGTTCCCTTTGCATATAAAATCTTCAACACCACTATGAATCAATCAATAAATCAATCATTCAATCAATAAATGGTAAATCAGCAGCGTTAATATATTGAATACTATTTTATAAGTACCTTGGTTTTTTCTGCAAATAGTGTACTAATATATTTAGAGCACTAGTAACTATAGCTATAATTTCTTCATTTGCATTGAATTACATTGCCTGATACTGAATTAATATACAAAATCATTCCATATTTTAATACCTCTAGAGTGTTTAAGCTATAACTGAAAAAGTTATCAGCCTCATATCTGTGTTGAATCCAGCCACTGGCTGGTAACTTTCGGGGTGTCAACCCCACGGCAGTTAACTGTAATTAAAAACAAGAGGGAAGAAGAGAAGGGGTAGGAAGAAACAGCACAAGTTTTAATTTACCTTCCAGTTTTCTGATATTTTTATCAAAGCTACTAAATCACAGAGCTATTGTACTTAATTTCTATTTCTATTTTAGTCAGAATTGTCTGAGTTAAACTGAGTTATGAACTTAAATAAATCTTACTGTATAAAACCTTTCCTGTAGTTAGCTGGAATACTTGAAATACATTTCTGAAAGATGTTTAACAGAACTGCAAATGCTGGGAGAACATTCTGGATACTTTGGGGTTTTTGCTGTTTGCTTAGTAGAATGTTGACAAAAGAGATGCTTTTTTGCACAAACAATTTTTATGCTGAAATCTGATTTTTTTTCAAGAAATAGATACAAAGTAGGTAATTTTGCTTTTTTTTGAGATTTCTATTGTGTGAAACTTTTGTTTGACAAACTGGTGGAAAATCCAGAATTTGTTAAATAATTATCACTTTATTCATGGGTGTTGAGTCAGCCAGTCTGATAATTGTTTATCAGAGGGCTCTGGGAATAGTTTTTTGCTCCTCTACATCTATCTGTACAAAAAAGACTAGTATCTGTTTTAAGTCTCAAATCAATTTTGTTTTCTCTTGACAGAATGTCCATGTATAAGTTAAAATGAATCAAGCAAGAAATTATCATTTTAAATATATAAATGCACACATTCTCATAGGCTCGTAACACCTACATTTGTGCATACACAATACCAACAGATACAGCATTTTTTTCTGCTGTATTCTCCTGAAATAGTTTTTCTTTGAAATATTTCAGCTATAAAATGATTCCTAGGAGCTTTTACACTGCTTGAAAATAGCACTTGTCAAGTTGATGTCTGAATAAAAAATGTAATTTCTTCTGTTACAAAACACCCTCCCTCCACCATGGAACTTTGTTGAATTACAGGAAAAATTTGAGGGTTTTGTACATTGGAAATCATAGCATGCAGAATCAAAATTCTGTCCCCGGGGGAGTTTTTCACCCTTTCCAGGGGAAGATTTTGGATGAGTGGAACTATATTCCTTTCCTCTGCATTAATCATGTTCAAGGCAAAAACTTTATGCACACTCTGCATTGTGCAGCTGAACCAGAAATAGCAGGTAAGGGAAATAATATCCCAGACTCTCATTTTAGTGTCTCTTATTCTTACAGTGACTTTGGAACTACACATTTGTAGTAACAGGTTTATTGCAAGACTTTTTTATTGCCATTATCCATCCATTTCAATCACCAGAAAAAGAATATCTTCTGCTAACAATGCTTCTAGGAGAAAAAGTCATGCAGTTGGGCTGTGTGGTTTGGGGATACAGGGACCAGCTATAATCTGACTTCTCAATTTCTGTAATATTCCTATGCCCTATTCTTACTGACCAGTGTGAGTATTAAGTTCTTCTGACTGGAGATGAGCAGTTATAGTGTGCCAAATTACAAATTCAGGTCTTGCACCCCTTGTTCCCAGAAGTGAAGGGAATGTTTGAAATCACAGCAGAGGACTATGAGAAAGTCATGACCACTAAACTCTAACCTGGATCAATCTCATCATATGAAATGTGTGCCTCAACAATTATTCACCATGTATAGGTAACAATTTCCACCAAAACCTGAAAATTACAGTTTTTCCCTGATATGGGGTTCCTTATTGCATCTCCTTCTTCTGCTTGATTATTATGAGAGAAAATAATTTTATTGCTCTATTATGTCTTTTTCTTTTTCTTTGTTCACAAGAACTGTTTGGTATTATATTGGTTTTTTATTTATTTTGCACACTTGCTATTTGTTTTAAATAAAACCCCACCATGGATGTTGGGTTTTTTAATATAAAAAAATCTCATCCTATAAATAAAATTTAGTGAAATTGATTCCTGATATAAATGCCAAACATATACAGAGCCTTAAAAGATAATACATCACGAAAAGATAATGTCCAGCTCCTCAAATCAGCCATTAATAAAGATATTTATGAGTTTATTTATTCTGTTTCTTGCCATTATAGATTTCATACTTTATCATTCTTACAGTATTTGCTACTTAGAGTGTCAAGCCCTGAGCAAACACAGCTACCTTTGATGTTGCCCCTGCTTTAGCAGCAAGTTGCACTACTTGACCTCCTGAGCTTCCTGCTGAACTGAGTTTTGCTCACTCTGTTACTGCATTTTCCACCCTCCATCTGTTCCATGTTGACTCTTAAATGAAGTTTAGAGATAAAGAAAAATCAACTAAAATTATTTAAACAATTACCAATTAAAATAATTCTCTAGGGAAGCAATGCAAGTATAGAAAATAAAATCTTTCTGGTTCAAAATTAAGAAAATATTTTTTGTCACTAATTTTGCGCTGCAGTCTCAATGTACTTGGTTGGATTATGTGCTAATGAATTAATTTTGGAGTAGTGTCAGCTTAAATCTGGGATATTTGAACTGCCACAAAAGAAAGTTACTTCTAGGCTCAAAGAGATCTCAAGCTCTGTAGAAATCCATGATTTTACTTTGGCTCATGAAGTCTTTGAGTGTGTTTGAAAGCATGTTTTCTTGAAATTATATGAAAAGTGATGGACTAGATTGTTTAGTAGCTGACAAAAAGCTAGAATTTTTTTCTGGTGCATCTTGTTTATAACTGCTAAAAAAGATTCCACAGTGGTTTTCTAGCCTGTAGTAATCACATGCACATTTTGTATTTGCTGTGGTTTAGTAAAGATATGAATTAGCACACCATGGAGGAGTTATTTAAACTATTAACATATGCAAAATTTAATTTTTATATTGCAGCTGCATGTGGCCTGTGCTAATGGATACAAGAATGTTGCATCTCTGATACTAGATCACGGGGCTGATCTCAATGTAGTGGACAATCAGTACTGGACACCCCTACATTTGGCTGCAAAATATGGACAGGTAAAGCCTGATTTTTCACCTGCTTCTCATTCCTTTATGGTAGTCTTCTGTAGCAAGAGCAAATGCTTTCGGGGAGACTATTCTTACTTTAATGTAAAGAACTTTATCCTTTGTGTAAAACAGAGTGGCATCTCAAATGGCAGACACTATTTGAGAATGAACCTTGCAAATGTTCCTTGCAAGACAGCTTAATCTACCACCAGCAGCAGTTTGTCTACAGCAATAACTAGGTTTGCACTGACATCTCAAAGACAGACAAACACTTTGTTATTTTTTTAGTCTGATATCAAAGTTGATTTAGCTAACTTTTTTGCTGTGTATATTTCTGTGGATAGATGTGTCCAGGAACCATTTAGAAGTTGTGTTCAAATTTTTCCAGTCACTGAGTTGTGGAAGTGTGTCCTGGGTTTGGGATTTAGAGGCCATGCCTAAACATGACTTTTCCCTCTTAATACCTTTTCTATTTTCAATTTCCTTACCTTTTCAGCTCTCCTTCATCCTCACCCCCCCCTAGACATGTTCAGTGTGTCTTTTTCACAGCTTGACCACTTCAGGAGAGTTCTCCACAGATCTCCCACCCACCTCAGGGCTCACAAATCACCACTTACCCATAGGTGTCTTCCAAAAACCTCTATGATGCGTCTTAGCTCAGACTTCAGAAAATAAATAACACACTTTATAACTTTTCTTGTTAACTTCCCAGTAAAATGTAACAAAATTTATAGTAAAAGAGTAAAAATAGATGTGTTTCTGCTGAGCAACAGATTTCTCCTACTAAGATCCCTGTGTGTGATCTTTTATAGGATGTCAAAGCTCTTCATATTTTCATAATAGATTAAGTCATTGGCTTATATATATATGTATATATATAAACATACATATATATGGCCTGAACTTCAAGTAGTGTAAATTTACAGAGAAAAATTTCACACAAAGATACACTGAAGCAAATTTTGCTAACAAGTGAGGTATCAGGGGTATTTTGAATTTACTGTAGATCTAATTTTCTCATCCTATCTTACCCTGTACTGTTCTGTAACTGTGCTCCAGTTCTACTGCTCTTGCTGATCCCTCTGCACTCTGCCTGTGTTCAGACTTCAGCAGGGCAAGACAGCTCTTACTCAGAAGTAAGGGATAGCAATGATGCAGTCTTGAGCTTCTTATTCTCATGTTTTAGGATGGCTTACAAGTTAGGGCTTTGTACTGCAACAGTGTGATTATACTACAGCTGTACATTTCTTCTATTGTGAAACTAAACCTGAGTTTAATTGAAGAGGACTTGAAAGAACTCACTTGAAAGGGCTAGGAAAGAACTTACCCTTCTTTATGTATGTGTAGCATGAGTATGTTTGCAACACTAATAACTTGAAACTCTTTTTCTTGTGAAGATAGGTATTTTTCTTTTAGAAACAGGCCTGTACTTGTAAAGTTTGTAGTTGAAAGTGGCTAATGGAAAAAATGTCTTTCTTTTCGAAGAATTCTAAGAGCTCAGACTGCTATTTTTGAAATGATCCTTTCTGTTGGCACTTTTGTTGAACTGCATCTCTGTTTTATCCCAGACGACAATAGTGTTAATTCTTACTATTTCAGGAGTAGGGGACCAGCTGCGCTAGTCTCTATGCAGCCAGTATTGGTACGCACAGAGAAAAACCATGAAGGAATGTTGCACTCTTCTGCACTAAAATTAGCTAAATACAGATCAAATATCTTCCCTTTGTAGGGTTAGTGAATAATAAAATTTAGAGATTTTTTTTATCATTATATATAATTTGCCAATGTTATTAAGGAGATAAATACAGCTTTCATGTGATTCTGTTTGTAAGAAACAAGTAAATAATTTAAACTCTTTTTCAAAGGAATTTATTACATATCTTCTACTTCATTCAGTAACTACACCATCGGGGTTTATATAAAATTTCCTTTCTTATGATGATAATTTTAAAATATCTTTTAGCCTTAGAATGAATTCACATGCATACCACATTTATAATTCCATTTTTGAGTAATTAATTATAGACTAATATTAACATTGGTCCTATTTTGGGTAAAAGTGGTAGGGCAGAAAGGGCATAACCTTAGACAAGATATGGATATGATATGGATATGATATGGATACGATATGGATAGTGTCTTTTAAAATATAATAAATTAGAATAGAATAGAATAGAATAGAATAGAATAGAATAGAATAGAATAGAATATATAAACATATATTTATGAGGAAATAATTATTTTTTAGCCAAAAATTGTAATGTTTTCTGAGAAAGTAATTAATATAAATTCTGGACTTGATCCCTAACATTTTCACACCCTTTTAACACATATTTGTGGCATATTTAAAAAAAAAATCACACTTTAAAAACTTGCTACAGTGATAAATCTCTATCTTGTACTGAAGCACTGTCACAAAGTCTATTTGTTTTTAGTTTGCTATCCTTTAAAGTTCTTGGGGAGGATTTCTGTCCTTCCAGAAATTTATTTGAACAGCAAAATAGCCTTTTCTTGTCTTACAGCTTGTCCAATAAACAATGATCCTTTAATGAGTGGTCACAAAAATTTCAGAAAACCTGTTTTAAACAGTTGTTATTGAATAGTTTTCTAGGACTGGCGCTGCACTACCTGCACGCAAACCCAATCCAATATAGGAATAATATTCCAGGAGTATTTCTTTTCTTGTTTATAAAATAGCTACACATGTATTTTTCATGTGGAGAAGCTTGTCACCTTAATAAAATGCTACTGAATTAGTTATGCAAATTACAGATTTAGTTTTTGAACTATTTTATAGTATAGACCTTACATACATATACTTTGCTTATTATCTAACAAAGAATATAGTTACTCTTGAGCTATACTTATACTGTTCTATATTTGGAAATACACAAAATGGGAAAAACCCCACACATTTGACTATTTGTAAGAGCCTAGAAATAATAGAAATGGTATTAATTTACATTACCTGGGGAAAAAAACAAAACCAAAACCAAAACTAACCCACTGCATAAGTTTTAAATTTATTGTGAGAAAATTTAATTTGCACCTGCACAGGAGGAAACTTGTAAGGAATAAAGGCACTGTAAGCTTCTTGTTACAAATCTCAAGTTGTAAATGAAGTGGATTATAAAAATCTTACTCCAACTTCCACAGTAATTTATATGTGAAATTATTGGTGAAAGATGCATCAATCTGAGTGGACTAATCACGTGAAGGACATTACATCCATACCTTATAACAAACCTGCCTTGTAGAGATTCCTTGATAATGGGAAACCCATTTTTATTTAGCATGGGGTTTTCCTGAACTTAATTTAGCCAACTCAACTTAAGGACAAAGTCAAAGCTTTTTCTTGTCTAATGTGCAGAATCAGCTCTAGAAGTCAACTCAGAAAATTCTAGGGGATGCATTTAAAATATGGGCGATGTTTCATTGCTTCTAGGTCTGACCCTCCTTGATTATAGAACTCATGGCCAACTAGGCATATGTCAGAGGTGTAATCTGAACATTTCTAAATCCTTCATGAGGAATCCAGATCAAAATGTAGGACCAAAGGAAGGGACAACTTCCCACTGGTGTTCTGGGTCTCCCCACTCATCATGAAGTGGGCATGGAGTTGATGCCTTACATTTAGAAAACATAAAGTTGCACAGAGTGAATCCTAGAGGAGGAGTAGAGTAACATACTTACAACAAAACCAATCTTATCAAAAGCAAAACAGCTTAATGCTGTCCAGAGAGCGAATAAGTAAGAGTTTTAAGTGTCAGTATGTATTTTCTGTATTGAAAAAAAAAGTTATCTGTGTCAATCTTTAGAAGTATACCATGTAAAAACATTATTAGTCTGAATATTAAAACAAAGCATGGATGAATGATAAATGAATTGTCCTGTTAGTGGCAGAATGTGTAGCTCCAAAGCAGATTGTTTTTCTTGCATAGGAGTACAGGATATTGCTGGTGAGTTTGAGAGTTGTGTACAGGATATAGCTACTGAGTACAGAATAGGGCAGCTGAGGCTACTGCCTGAAGATCAGTCTCTGTAAGACAAGAATCTGCTTTACAGGAACAGATGAGGTTATTAGTGACTGTAATAGACTGTTAATTGAAATACTACCAGTCTGCAAACATTAACAAATAAATGCATTTTTAAACAATGTTATTCTGAATTCCCAGGTTTCTGCAGTTTCTGCTTCATTCCCCTCCAAAAGTATTAAGGCTAAAGGCAATTTTGTGTTTTTAATGCATATTGAGATATTAATGTTATAACAAAAAAATTTATATTATTGAGGTATTAAGATCAGAGTTGCTTACCTCAATCATTTTACCCTAATAAAATGATGGAAAATAATAACCTTTACAACACACATCCAAATCTCCATCTGTGACGCACAAAAACCTCTTCAAAATAAGATAGTCAAGGCAACAAAGCTAGTCTCAAGAAATTAAAATCTGTCAAGGTTGCCTGTGTAAATTTAACAGGGCCTTTTGGACACAAACGTTTTTAACCCTGTTTTTGATGGCAGCTGGAACTCCTTTGTCTCCCTGTCACGCAGCAGGGGCGGTGCTGGTGTGTTTGTGGCTGCTGTCTGTGCACACCAGCGCAGGGCACACGTTGTCGCTTGGGTGCCACCCTGCCCGTGCTGGCACTGCTGCCAGCTGCAGAAGGGAGAGTTGTTTTTCTCAGGCTGGCCCCTTAATTTGAATTTAGCACAGCAATCACTTTGTGGACAGCTAGTAATCTGGCGTTGGTAGTGCTGTCCCTGCTGGACATCTTCCAGCAGCTGTGATCAGGAGAGCGCACACTCGCCCTCCCCATGGTGGGAATAGGCTGCAGCTCTGACATTTGCCTTGGGTACTTTGGCACAATGCCCAGGCACAAGCTGTTTCTTTGTTGTTTATCACAGAAATGTCACCTTTCAAACAGCTATCAGAGACATGCAGGTCAGAGCTGACTCTGCAGTAGCTTAAACATTACCTCTCCCAAAATGTCGTCCTTGGTGGATGATGACTATGTCTAAATTGTTAAATCACTAAATAAAAGAGGACTAGGGATTAAGCCAGGCAACAGCCTGGCTCGCATTCATATTGTTTAGAGCTAGTTTGCTCTATAGGAGATTAGTCATGTTTGTGGAGAGCTGGTTGGAGTGGTCCAAAGGAGAGTTGGGGGGAGAGCTAACAGTTAAGCAGTGTGGATTATAAGCGATACTTAAGCTTGCTCCATTGCACTCTCTTACTTAGTAAGACAGATTTAGCCTCTGGCTTTGAGGTTTAAAGGGTTTCAGGATGTCAAAAAAATGGATAAGACATTTGTTCAACTGCTGGCTGGATCTCTCCGAGACTAACTCCTGAACTAGCAAGGATTTAGTCCAATATAAACTGGAAATGTTCCACATAAATAAAAAAAACATATAGATATAAGATGCCTGTCTCATGTTTCTTAGCAAATTATATATGTCCTGTGTAATTTTCAGACATGAAATTGTCATTCTGTAAGTGTATTCTCCCTTACACACATTAAGTTGGTCTAAGTCATACATACCCCTCTGATTAGTTAGTTCATCAAAAATTGTTTCTTTCAGATTGTAAAAGGGACTCTGCTCCTTGCTGAAATTTCAGAGAATATATCCTCTTACTGTATGTACTAATATGCTCATTGTTACCAACACAGATTAGTCATTTGACTCAACTTTGGCCTGTAGATTAATTTTTTAAGTGCATATTGCACTTGAAGCAAACAAAAAAAAATTAAAATCCGCATCTGTTTTTAGAACATACTTCAGTGTAGATGGACATATGAACTCATTGTGGGAAATTATACTTAATCTTCATGAAGTTTGGCCATTGCCACAGGAATTCCTTTGAATGCTGCAACTACACTCCACAAATGTTTTCAGTGAGAAGAGCCTAAAGAAGGGGTTGTTTGTTTAGTGTTTCAAAAAAAGTAGATTATAGTCACTCAGGGAAAAAATACTTCCCCTGTCAAGTTGTTTGAGTCTTTAATTTATGGTCAGAAAATTATCTAGAGAATTTTTTATCCAGACGTATTTCACCCTTTTTCCCTCAGTCTTTTTGTTCATGTTTGACATATGTGATTGTACTCAGGTGAAAGAGTTGTATTTCCCTTCAGATCAAATTACACTCAAACAACAAATTACACTCAGTTTCAAATTACACTCAGCTCAGAGAGTCCACTTTGGGATTCCTGCTTGTGATATCTTTTTTTCACTCTCAATACATTCACAAGATTTCTCTAAATTATTCAGTTGCTAATTGTAGGCAGAGAACATAAGGCAAGGAATCCTAGATTCACACAATACCAAATGATAAGAAAAGAATTTGAATCTCATATACAGACTAGGAAGAAATCTCAATTTACAAATTTACTATAAAATTCTCAGTGTTTACATGTATGTTTTTAAAGCTGAGGTGTGCATGGTCTACACTATATACTTGGTTATTTCAGGATCTCTCTGATCAATATAAATTTTATTTTCCTCAAAATATCATTTATAGTGACTTTCATATATGAAGGCAAGTATGAAAGAAGTCTAACAAAGCTTTTCAGACACAAACGTTGAGAAGTGGCAGATTTATGATCTTTGTAATATAAATATGTAATAGGACCATAACCTAAGTTATGTAGGACCATAACTTAGAAGCATCTTTAATCACAAAATCACATATTTTCCCTGATTTATTTTATGTTTCTCTGTCTAATTTCCTGGTGGATTGAAAAATAAAAATGTAGGTTGTCAGTCTTCAAGTAAAGACTGATGCCGTTTTTATATCAGCTGTAGAAAACCATTCAAGTGACCTTTGTCACCTGCTTTAATAGCTGAAAACAGCATTAGCCTTTTCTTTTTTTGCTGGAACTGTTCCAAAGGTTTAAAAGGCATCCTCTTAGACCATATAGGTTAAACTTGTTGACTGCAGAAAGGTATTGGTGACACTTGGGGAGCTTGGGTTCCATTCCAGGCTCTGTGCCTGAACAGACGCAGTATTTACGGTTCATTCTTCCCACACATATCCTTGTTTGTCCCATTGCCTCCAGTCTGTTCCATTCTTGTCCTTATTCTATTGCCTTATTGTCCAATTCATTTGCCTGGCTTCATGTCCTTCTCTTACACATTTTATCTGAGTCCTGATTCCTTGCACAGTCAGCTTCTGCCCTTCCTCCCCTCCCTGGTTCTCATCCAAGTGTTCATTTTTTTTCTGCTTTGACTTCATGCCAACCTTCCTGCCCTTCTGTCCCATTTACTTACAGTCCCAGTCTCCCTTGTTCAGTTTCAATGTTTTTTTCCTCACATGTCACTTTCTTTCATTTTTCTGATTACTCTGTCTCTACCTACATCCTGGCTCCTTGCCACTTTTCTCTTCTTCCCTTTCACTTCATTTATTTCACGCTGTTAGTTCCAGATTCCAGCTTTTTATCTATGCCCTCTTCCATTCCACACACTCCCCCTCAATGCTTTCTACCCTGCTGCTAGTCTTATTTCCACAACCTACTTTTTCTAATCTGTTCCATTTTGCTGAGTAGTTGGTTATGGTCCCCTTTTCTCTGCACTCAAATAGAAAAAAATTATCTTCCTCATCTATATTGTATTAAGAAGGGAGATCTGTAATGAGTTTCAGGCATTATTTCCTGTGTTTAGAGCAGTACTGTGGATCAGATTTACAATTGCAGAGGAAATTCTATTTAGCCTTTGAATATTATTGCTCTGTTTTAGGGCTTTACCTATGAAATTTTGTCTTTAAGGAACACACAGTTATCTGAGGCATAGTATTATGTAATGGAGAACAAATACATGATCTTAGGAGTTCACAGGAACTCTAATGGCTTAATAGTTACCTTACTCCCTAATGTTGGGAGTCTCTGTCTTGGAATTTGTTTCACTCCCCAGGAGTAAGGTTCCTAACCTACATTTTTCTTTTTTATGTCGTTGATACTTGGTAAAGTGCCTATTATCACCCCATTTAATTAGTTAAATAGTCTCCAGTGTTATTCTAAGGAGTTATATTGCTCCATGACTTTATCCGATCTATGGAATATATGATTAGCATTAAACTACAGCACTTCTGTCAGAGAAGCTTAGTAATTATAATAATAACAGTGCTATAAAAATGGAAACTACTTCCCTGATTTTTATTATTTTTATTACAAATCTTTTGAACATCCAAATATATTTAAACAGAGTCATTGTTACTGGTTCAACTAACATGCTAGGCCTACAGTGGACAGCACTAGTAAAAGGGGGCTCCCTAATTTACCCATTATAATAAAAAAACTGTCTTAAAAGCATTGGGTAGCTGATTTTTTCAAAGTTCTGAATCCTGGCTAAGTTTTGATGACCTTTCCAAACAGAAAACAAAAAGTATATTCTCAGCCTATGGAATTCATCTTCTACCTGATAAAAATCTTCAAGTCATACAAACTCTGGAACTCACAAGGGCAAATAAAATATTTTTTCACACTTGGCTACCAGAAGTGCTTCATTTTTGGTTGCTTTATTTTTCTGTCTAATTAGGAAAATAAATAAAGAAATTGAAAAATCATAAGCATTCACAAGCAGCAGTCCTAGCAAACTGCCTAACAAAAATCACACAGGTAAACATGCACTTTTCAACCCAGTAAGGCAAATTTTAGTCATATCAGCAATAGAAAACTGGTCCTTATGAGTGCAGAGGTAGGTCATCTTACTCAATGGTGAAGACTGCAGATAAAAATAGTGTAACTAATGGTATTTCTTGTGTTCTGTCTAGAGGTTTTGTTGTGTTTAGTGAACTTACACCTTAGATATTAAAATAATACTTGGTGATTTCACTATATTTCACACAATAGTGTGGGATTGCTGGTCAAAAATTATACTGATTTTGATCTAAGATTGTTGTTCCACTAGTTTCTTCTTGAACATCTTTGTCTCGCTATTGATGAGTATATGATGAGGGCCATATCCAGCAAAAATGAAGTGGTAGCCCGAGAAGTGGCAGCAGGCAGAACAAAATTGCAGGAAGAAGGTGGTGAGGGCTTAGGCAGAGAGAACTGAGGAGTGGATATAAAGAAGTTCCTGGGGAATAAAAAATGGAGAAGTGGGCTAGGAACCAAAAGGTGTTTATGGTGAACCAGGTCACTTAGGGATTATAGAATATGTCCAATGTTGTAACAGACAGAGAGGAGTAGAGAAGTGAAGAGAAATATTAGTGTTGACAGGGAAGAAAAGTGAAAGACTGAAGGAATTTACTGTTGGGGGTTCATGCAAATTGGATAATGCATATTCATTGCTGTGTGAAACAGGACATGAGGACATTTGCATAAAACCTCCAGCTTTCTGAATTTAGGACTTAAGCAGGTATCCCTCTGATGATAAAGATAAGAGAATAAATGATCTGAGTTAGTGGCTCTGGGACTGGGACTTGGATAATAAGAGCTAAAAACTCAGGCAGAGCCAGCAGTTTTTCCTTTGCAGGTGCTGGTGCACATCTTCAGAGGAAAATATCAACCAGACAAGAGAGGAAGACACTTTCAGGAATACTGGTTCTGCTCTCCAGCTAATTAATTAACAATAAAAAATAGCATGGTTTGAGAGCAGTTTGGAGATGCCTTTGAGGCCCCAGTTGCATGGGGAGATTCTTGAAGAACCTTAGCCACTCCTTCCTGCTCCATATTTCCTACTCTGTCACTGCAGTTACTTACTGATCTGTGGCAAGAGGCCTAACAGTCTTGCCAACACTGGTGCTTCTAAGCCTCTCTTTTATGAAACTCAACATTGTTGGTTTTTTTATTGGCTAACATTTAATGCATGGTAAAATTTAGCCCCTTTTTTGGCACAAGGAAATTTTATTTGTACGCTTTATAATGTGCATATTGCAGTACATTTATTTATGCTGCCTTATGTCACAGAATCACAGAAGGGGTAAGGTTGGAAGGGACCACAGGGTCACCTGGTCCAACCCTGCTGCTCAAGAGGGATCATCCCAGAGCACAGGGCACAGGATTATGTGCAGACAATTATTGAATATCTCCAGTGAGGGAGATTCCACAACCTCTCTGGGTGGTTGGCTCCAGTGCATGGTCACCAGCATGTAAAGAAGTTCTTCCTCACATTCAGGTGAAACTTCTCGTGAAGCAGTTTCTGCCATTGCCTCTTGTCCCATTGCTCATCACCACTGAGCAGAGCCTGGCTCCATCCTCTTGGCACCCTTACTTCAGATACTGACAGACATTGATGAGGTTCCCTCCCTGTCATCTCATCTTTAGACTGAACAGGCTTCCCTCAATCTATCTATGCAAGGGAATGCCTCAGTACCCTTCTGACCTGGCACTAGGCACCACTGAAAAGAGCTTGTCTCTGTTATCTCTATATCCTCCCTTCAGATATTTATCCCCATGGATGAGATTCCCCTAAACCTTTGTTTCTTCAGACTAAAGAATTCCAGCTCTTCCGGTATATGTGAGGTACTCCAGTCTCTTAATTATCTTAGTGACCTTTTGCTATACTCTTCCACATCTCTTTCTCTGTCAAGAAGTTCAGAAATGGGCACAGCACTGCAGGAGTGACCTCTCCTGTGCTGAGTAGTGAGGAAGGATCATCTCCCTTGACCTATGGGCAACACTATTACTAATTGCTGTTCAAGAAACCTTTTACTTTCTGTGCAGCCAAAGCATATTTCTCTCTCATGTACAATAAGGTATTTACCAGAATCCCCAGGTCCTTTTCTGCTCCTTTCTAGCTGGGTAACCTTCAGCATGTACTTGGGCCTGGGGTTGTTCTTTTGCACTTGGCCTTGTTGAGCTTCATGAGGTTCTTGTCTGCCCATTTCTCCAGCCTGCTGAGGTCCCTCGGGATGGCAGCACAACCTTCTCACATATCAGGCACTCCTCACATTTAATGCCAACAGTTAATTTTGCCCCATCCGCCAGCTCTTTAATGGGGATGTGAAACAGGACCCATTACTGATAATGCTGTACCCAGGGAGGGTACAGTGCTGGTTCCTGGCCTCCCCCTCCTTGTCTGCTTGCCACTCATCACCAGCCTCTGGGCCCAGCCATTTTTCAGTCCATCTCAGTGGTGGAATGGCTCATTGCCTGTTTCTCTTCAGCAAGCATCACCTCAGAACAGGTTGTCAATGGATGTTCACCATGTAGCTTCGCCAATATTTTCAAGACTTCCTCACTAGTATAAGGCACAGCCTAGAAGAGGTACAGAAATAGGTATCTTAAAATGCATTAGTGATGGCCAAAGTCACAGCCCAGTGTGCAGTGGAACAGGAGCCAGAATGCTGCATGAATGGGAGTACATAAAGTGTGGAAAATCTCTGAAGTCCTTTGAAAATGAGAGCAAGGATCTTCTGGCTTGGTGAGAAAAGAAGGAGCCAGGGGAATCTAAAATGTGGGACTTTCAGATTAAAGCATGAGACAGGAAAATATTCTTTGCAGTAGCATTCTCAACAGTCAGAGGGTAAGATATCCAGTAGGAGATGTCAGAGAGAGGTAGAAATATTGCAATATAAGCAGAATACCAGGAAAAGAGAGGCAGCCATGCTTTATGAATACAAAAAAGGTAACTAATTTTGTATTTTGTGAAGAAGGTTATTCAGAGCTAGGATCTGGAAGGAGAAAATTAAGGTCTGAGATGTTTTCTGGCATTCTTTCTAAAGGTGCTAAATAAATAGTTAAAGGTGTAAAAGGGAAAGCAAGACAAATGATATTTTATATGCAGATAATTTTGATGACTGTCTTTACTATAACTATGACATTTCTGCACAGTAAGTCATGACACTGTCTATTTTTTTCTTAATTTACATGAATTGACAAAGACTACACAGGAGAAATAGTGTATATTAATATATATTTATATGTAAACACTAATTTTATTCATAGGTTCTACAATAATTCATTAAGTATTATGTTATTTCTTGACACAGTCATATCTATGTTATTTGTAAGTCTGCAATTGAAATACTTCTGCTTAGTGGTAATTTGCTGTAATTATTCTACAGATATTTCTTCTGTTAGGCACAGTGCTGAAGAAATGGTAATTGTGTTTTAAAATGCTCCTTCTAAAACATTAGTGAATGAAGCAAATTCCAACACAAGAGAATTATGTATCCAAAAGCAGGTTATTGAAATTGTTGGTGACCTGAATACCTTAGTATTGGTGACATGCATCAAGGAATCCCAGCAGGAGAGATTTCATTGGCAGCAGGAAGTGCTGATATGGAGCATGGCATTTTTTGTGGTATAAAGCCAAATCTTTGGTAACCTAAAAAGCTGTATTGTTACTAAACTGAAAATGCATTTAAAACCTGCTTCCTTTAATACAACTACTACCGCTTTTTAGAGCTCATGCAATAGCTCCATAACTAAGCATGTTCTTTTTTTTTCCTAATAAAAAAGATGTGTGTATATTTTTGCATGTGTTGACAATTCTCAATAGAAAGCAGGGATAATTGGATTTGGAAATAAACCTCTTACAGTTTTCCTGCTTCTTGGAGTTTGCTGAATTTTCTCCCGTTACTGCTAGAAAAGAAAGACAGCATTTAGAAATCTGAGGAGAGTGAGATCTTTTTATTTTTATAGAAATTTGCAACAATATTTTCCTGGTTTTCTGTGATTCGAAGCTTGGGATTTTCTTGGCATTTAATGGATTCCACATTATCATGTTTTTTCTAGTAAGTTGCCTCCTGTGTACTGAATCCATGTTTATTTTTATTGCAATGACTTCTTTCCTGTTTGTTTGTTTATTTATTTATTTATTGCTTGGGTTTATGCCAAATGACTATCCTTTCCCTTAGCTGACTTCCTATTCAGGTCTCATTTATCTCTAGATCTGTTCTCCTGCTCTGAAGAATCCTTTCTTTCCTTCACAGCTTTTTGTCCCCTGAGCTCATCCTCATCTCTCCTGCTGGTTACACTTACACATGCTATTTCCTTCAACATATATTCAAATATGCATATAGTTCTGTGATTTGGTTAGGCTCTAAAATCACATTCTAAAAGCATTTTTTGTTCCTTATGTAGCCTTGCACTCATTTCTGGCTGGTTTATCAGAATAGGCACTGCTGCATTCCTTGATGGGAAAGTATCATTAGAGACTTTGGTGCAGCCATAGAAGAATTCACTAAAAACAGTTCCTTGCAGGAATTGAAAAATATGTTTTAGATTTTTTCATTACATGCTACTCTACCCTCCTCTACTGTGCTATAATTTTTACCTTTCAATAGATTTGATAATTTTAGTAAACATTTTTAGTAAAAAAGTATGCCAATTTCTACTACTGACTACTGAGAAGTTTACTTCTATGATGGTGGCTGTGAGTCAGACCCCTTTGACAGTGCTGGCACACAGTTTTTGGATTAGTTAGGCAAGAAGAAATATTTGTGATCTAAGTCTTAACAGGTGGTAGGTTTTATCCTTTGTGAATTTGTTTCCTCATGAGTTAGTGGAAGGAGATATGGGTGTGGAGTTTTGCCAAGGGTACCCTGAAATCATAGGATAATTGAATTCTGCCGCTTGCAATTTATAGAAATGTGTGTAGCTGCAGAAGGTGAGAGTTGGGAGGTACTGCCTATGGTTTGTCATATGGTTTCAGATAGTGCAGGAAGGAAGGTACAAATTGAGTGACAGGCGCCTGTTCTACTTCTCCCATTTCAAACACCTCTGGTTTTGCCCATTTCAGACCAATCTTGTGAAGCTGCTTTTGATGCACCAGGCAAATCCCAATCTTCTTAACTGCAATAATGAAAAGCCTTCAGGTAGGTGAAAATAATATTCATAGTGTATGTGTTAGCTATTGTGACACTGTTTTCTTTCCTTCCTGCTTTTTTGGCTATAGTTGATTTAGTGTGCAGAGTTATACACACATACACGTGCATACATTCTTACACAATGACATGCTGGTCACGGTAACGCAGGATATCATATCAAATGGCAGCGTGTCCTTCCACTAGTTTCATTCCCTGTTTATTTTTAGCTATGTTTCTTACACGAGAGCTCTTCTGTGCCTTGGTGGTAGCTGCATTTACACATTTTTGGTGACTTTTCACTGAGTTCCTTTCTGTCTCAACTGATTACAGTACATGGCCTCTTGAGTTGGAATTTCTATAGCTATTGTCTGAAAACAAATTCTAAACCTAGTTTTGAAGTGTAGCTGCCATTGTTTACCACAGAAGGCACCTTCTGAAACCAGATAACAACTGGGAGCTGCAGCACTGGCTCTAAATCTAATTGAATTGTAGACTCTGTTACGTTGGAAGGGACATCAGATCAACTGGTGAGAACACAGAGATCAAAGCAGAGCTGATGTCAGTAATGCTAGCTAGTAGGGTGGAAAAGAAGCAACACATGGTTGTTCAACATTCTGTGCCTAGGATAAAATGAAGATGGAACTCAATACTGCAGATAATAGAAACTTCCTGTCAGATTATGGGTGAAACTTACCTTGCATAATAAAGCAAAATACATTATGCTTCGAGTGCTGTACTACAAATGCATTCACATGCATGACACTTAAAACCTTAGAAGAGTTGTTTGTGGTTAGATAACAGTTTTTATTTGTGAAAAAAGCTGTGGACTAAATTTGGATAATCTAACAATACAGTTAGCTAACCAACACAGTTGAGTTAACTGTCTTTCTGGTCAGCAAACAGAACTGATTTCAGCACTTCTGTGTGTAAAAAACATATAAATCTAGTTTTCAGAAATGTAAAACATCTGAAAAAGATTTAAGGGCATGTTTTCACAGAAATAGTGTTGAAAAGGGTTTAACTGTTTTTCCTGAAGTCCTGTAAATTATCAAATACTTTGGTTTTCTACACAACAAGAATGGTTTTGAAGTTTTGCAGATGGCAACTTAAGTCTGTACTGAATTTAGTTGCCTTTGTTTTCCCATTAATTTCAAGTATTATTTAATGATTGATATCTGAGCAATTCCTTTTGTGTTGTCAAGACACATGTTTAATCTAGAGATTTTAGTTCAAAGGAGCTTTTCTGCACCATTTTCTTGTCTGATATCTTGGTGTTCCTATGTTGTAGATGTTGCAGCTTCTGATTTTATTGAGGAAATGCTTCTGAAAGCTGAAATTGTTTGGGAGGAAAAAATGAAAGACCCTTTAGCTGTTTCTACTTTATCTCAAGAAGAGCCATATGAAGAGATCATCCATGATTTGCCCACAATTTCCAATAAACTGTAAGTATGTTCTGGTGTTGTTATAAAGCAATTCCCTGAAGCCAGGTTATCCTTTGAACCATATCTTTCAATCTGTGAATCCTAGCTGTATGTGCTTGGAGATATTCAAATCCCATCTGGACATGGTCTTGGGTGACTATGTTAACATACCTGAGCAGGATGAATGGACCAGGTGCCCTCTAGGAAGTCACTTCCACCCTCAGCCATTCTGTCATTCTCTGTGATTTGATGGATGAAGTAACTCCTTTTGGAAGTCTCCTGAATCATCTTTTGCATTTGTATCTCTCATATCTTTTTGTCAATCTTAGTTTTATAAATCTAGATTATGAATAATAAAATATATTATTATAATTGCCAGCAGAAATTAACTGAGGTTGCCTTAGCAGAATTATTAGATGTTAATACTATAGACTTGAACATCCTTTTGTTAAGGTAGATGGGTATAGTGTAAGTAAAAGTATCATTGCCTATAAGAGAAGCAAGGGAAAATACTGAAAAGAGAAAAATCAGGTATGAGATTGCAGATGAAATTAAACTGGTCAAAATTATATTAACAAATTTATATTTAGATCTGTGCTGCTTAAAATTCAAGTAGCATTTAGCAGTGAGAACTTAAAATTCAGTATTGAAGAGTCAATTTGTGTCTTAAATTGTAAACTTTATACTTTTGTATTTCCTTGTGAATCTTAAAAAATGATTGCCATGGGTATGTGAAAAGAGATACACAATAGGTATGAAGGCCAACTGGCTGTTTTATGCTAGTACAAGACATACTGATATTTCAAATTCTTATTTCCAGATACTGTGATCCAAAGCTGCAAATAGTGGTTTTTATACAGTGTGCAAATGCTATATTTTTGAAGTATATATTTGTTGCATAATATTGCAAAACACTGACATAAATTTTCTGTAGTAATCACCAAAGAGTGTGTGAGGAAAACAATAAACAAAACCTAGCAGAGAGAGACAGATAAGGTATATATGCTTCCATTTCATAGTAGTTATAATTTATGGTTGGCAGAATGTGTTTGGATACATTAAAATCTGAAAGAGGTGAGGAACTGTCATGAAATGATCAATCTGTTAAATTCAGAACCATGGGATGTACGGATATTTAGTAAAGATTGCATATTTCATGAATGACAAACACAGTGAGTTTTTTCTGCTTCAGGATTTGTAGTCATTAATACATGTAGCTGGGTATATGATACTAATGTTTATGAAATTACTAATTTTTCATGCCTGTTAATTTCTTATGATATAAGCAGTCCTCTAGTTTAACCCACTGTTTCAGTAACTTAAATCATACTCCTCAAATTTATGTGGCCTTCAGCTGCATTTAAATTAAAAAAAAAAATTGAGTTGTGAATCTAAGGCTTTAGATTCTGAAATGTAACTAAAACTTTTATTTTTAATAACATATGTTGTAATACTAGAAGTAGATGGTAGGTCACTCTTATATACCTATGTAATGATGCCTAGCAAAAGTTATTCATAAAGATTTTAGAGACTTTGAAACTTAGTTATTTTTCTTGCATCTAACTGATGCATTTCCATGTGTTTTATATTCTAGAAGTTTGTACTGCGGTGCACATATTGTACTGAATACAGGTTTTAGTGCTAAGACCCATTAACCTCTGAAAGACATGACTTGCACAAATTTTAAGTGGTCTGAAAATATTTTTTTCTCTACTCTTCCTATAATACATAGCTTAAATAGCTAAATTTTGAGCGTTTTCCATATAGTGACTCTTTATATGACAATAATGCAGACCTGCCATGTGTAAAAACCTTCCCTGGAAGTTTTGAAAAAGCAAAGTCCACTGAAGAGAAAAGCATAGATAATTGATTTATGTGTGGAATTGGATTAATTTAGCTTCTGTTGCCAACTGTATCCCAGTGTGGGACTGCATCTCATTTAGGTGTCTGCATGAGAATATTGTACCAGGTGAAGCCAAAGCCCTGTTCAGCTCTGTGCACTGACTTTGGCAGTGATCCTTTGCAGGTAGCCAGAGGAGCATTATTAGGATACAGTAAGCTTGAAGTAATGCCATGTTCTTGAGACTTTTGGCAGTCTTAGGTTTAGAGACTTCCTTAGCCAGAGCTTTGCAGTACCTACCTATCAGGTCTGCTGTCAGTGCAGGAGAGTATCAGGTGGCCAGCCAGCTACTCTGAAATGAGAGTATTTTGGAAGGCAAAATTATTGATGTATTTTGCCCATGCATGTCTCAGCTGTCACTACTGAATATGGAAAACTGTTGATTAACCATATCACACAGAATTCCTTATTATTTATAAATCCTCTAATCTTAATTTATAATGGCTGAAAATCTGGTGTCATCTCAAAGCTAGTCTCAGCTCTATAGTATCATGCTTGTAATTTTGAAACCCAAAACTTTGCATGGAGATATTATTCCAAATGTCAGCAGACATATTCTTAAGATACGGTGAATTATACTCCAGAGTGGCTCCACGGTGCCTGTTTGAGAGGCAGCCTAGATGACTGGTTTCAACAATTTTTTTTCCCCAATGGCTAATTTCAAAAACAGTTTCATCCTTCATGCTCTGTTAAGAGTCTGTAGAGAGCTGTGTAATATGCTAGGTTGAGGATAAAACCAATTTAGTGCTGAAGAGGAGTGCACAATAATAATCCACATATACCGTTGCTTTATTCCTTCTTGCATCCATTCTTCATCAACTCTCCTGATGGAAGGAAGTAATCTGAGGTGGAAAGTTTTACAATAGTTCCTGGTAACTCTGTGTTGTGGCCATATTGCTTTGTGGCCAGTTCTCGAAAGAAAACAGAATTCAAAAGCAGACTCAAAAACGATGAACAAACAATTATAAATAGCATGTGGTCTGTCAGCAAACCTAGTTTTGCTGGTTCAAATTTAAATTACAGCATTGATTTCTGGAAGAACACTGTGAAAAGGTGAATTGAAAGTCAGCTTCTGCTCAGGTAGAGGAAACAAAATTTAGTAGCCAGTATATTTGAAATATGCTGTTACCAAGCAAACCTGGCTTTCTGCATCGCACTTAATCTCATCAGCGAAGTGTGGGTGGCACACGGGGCAGGATTGCATTTATTTCTCTTTGTCACTCCTCTTGTCTTGCTCTTTTCTTGTGCTTTATATGAGCCCTCCAAAATCTGCAGCACCTTTGAGGCTATACCTGCTCCAGCATCGTTCCTTGGTCATAATTGACCAAGTAAATTAGCTGAAGGACAGAATTTTAGTAATGTCGTGAAGTTACTTGAAGGTTGACCATTGCAGCAAACCTAAGGTCTGTGCTAGAAAGTTTTACCAGTTTTAATTCTAATGCTACAGTCAGAAGAAAATTTGTTACTCCATTGGCAAAAATACCAGCACAGAATACATTGATATAGCTTACAGATCAGAACATTAAATTGGCCATAGCTGTTTATAAGTGACTTTAGGCTCAAGCTGTGGTCACAATGATCGCTGTACTTCTACTCCAGTACGTGTGCCTGTAGAGCACAGTGCATTCATCTAAGTAGTGATAAATACTAAAAAAATCAAGAACTTACTCTCAAAGCAATGCTAACTTAGTTATACTGTATATTTTCTGATGCATGTTTAAGTAAATATTAAATATAGTAACGATGTGTTTCAAAATCAGCGCAAGAACATGAAATAAAATCAATGTGTTCAAGACAGCAAAACAGAAGAGATTTAATTTTTCTTACATTTCAATTCTTCTTTACCATGTTACCATTTATGTAGCACTTGCCTATTACACATTTTTCTAGATTTTTCAAACTCTTCTAATGTTTAATCTATTCTGAAGTTTCTTTTATGTAACTTTAAGAAGATTTTTATACTGAAATTTCAGAGATTATGCAATTTACAGGTGTCAATTGGCTAAAGAATTGTTTGAAGCATCTCAGAATTGCCTGTGGAAGGATTACAGAAATTTTTCCCAACAGAAGCTATATGCTCAAAGGCTCATGAAAATATTATTGCAGATTTTGCCTTGATATAATTCTCGTATCAAAGAAGCTTCCAATATTGATGATAAATCTTCCAATTATTTGTCAGCTCTCATGTTTCATATGATTTATTTTTATTTTTCTTTTTAAATGACATGGTAGAGGAGGACAACTTACAGAAAAGCATTCCACTTTATCTAAAAAAAGTCCAGTAAAAATTTGCAATTCTTCAAAATAATTCTATACATGAAGGCTTCTTTGCATAAAAATTAAAATCACAGTTCCTCCATATAACATTCAATATTTTTTCCAGTCTGATAGGCAGGTAGAAAGTGCTACCATGTTCAAATAATATTACTCTAGATAGCACTTCTTCCGGTCTACTGTGCAACATTATTTTGGTATAAGTCTTCCTTTGTGGTCAATTATTTTTTAATTATCCATTACTTTTCATAAAAGAAGACAGTTCATGCTAATCTACTTGCCTACATTAGCATAAAATCTTCCCTTGCACTATTCTATAGTTGAGTTTTCAGAGGCATTGCTTGACTTAATCTTTTGACTAATAGAAATACTTTTCTAAAAAACAGTGTTTTCTGGAAACATTTTATTTTGGTTCACTTTTCATAGTGTCTTCTTGAACCTGAGACATAATGAACTGTTGGAGAAATTTTAATATGTTTTTTCTTTCACAAAATCATTCAGTTTTGTTGTAATATGAATTATATGTCATCCTTTCCATCATGTGAAGTCCTATAAATATCTCATAAAAGTACATAATTTAAGGGCTATTATGTAATTCAGTACATTAAACATGCTGGCTAAATTAGGTTATTATTGTCCTCTTAAGTTCAAAATGCATCTGTCAAAACAGTAGGCACTCATTTTCCCCCACACTTTGCTGTGATTTATAACCTAATTCTCTTTAGTGACACCTGAAAGGTTTATTTAGTTGCGAGGAGTTTATAGTTGAACTTAAAGTAGTGCTTCTAATGAATGTTGTGTAGTTACCAAAAAAAGGGGTAAGATTAAATGGATAAGGTTCAACTTCACAGCAAAAAAATCCCAGATCTTTACAATTTAAAAGAAACATCACATGAATATTAAAGGATATAAGTGGCAGTGCTTTGGTTTTTAATACTTTAATTTTGCTTATGCTTTTCTTAAAATCTTTTTTTGTCTGTGATGAAAGAAATTTGAGCAGTTTTGGACAGTAGCAAAAGAAACTACTCAGAAAGAAAACTTCATATTTAATTATGTTTCCTTCAATTCTGAATCTGGGTAAAATGTGAATTAATATAAGTCATATATGTTTGTGTCACAGGTGTTCTATTTCTTCTACAATCTAATCACTGATATTTCTTATTCTAATTACCAAGTTATGTTCTGCAGTTGAAACCAAAATAAATGGGGGTAGATCTTTTGTCCATGTGACGTTTGGTAAATTTGTCATCTATGGTGAATCTAAGCAGTAAATAGAAATTTTTATTTTCACAAATGTTTCTCTAGATGTTTTATATTGAAATGTTTGAAGCAAAACATTTTGAGGCAAAAAACCATTTATATTTCATTATAAAATGTTTAAACTAATTCTTTCAATATTTGCAGACTGACAGTTTCACCAAAATAAAAGTTTTGTTTTTCTCTCTTTTATTCAGTAGGAAATGACTTTGTCTTGTTTATCAATGAATTCTGTCTAGAAGGTGTTTTATCCTTTATTTCTAAAATTATGTGTGTATTTCAGTTTTCTTTCCAAGACCAGCTCTTATCCGAAGTTGTTACCAGTGATAGCTAAGAGTACTCATTTGATTTAACTGCATAATCATGGTTGGTTTTTTTTGTTTGTTTATTTTTTTAATAATCAGTGATTAAACTCGAGTAACTTAGAGTAAATATGAGATTTATTTTTAACTAAGTTTGGGATTTATTCCATAGTGGGATGCACTATTCCCGCATTCCCATATTGAGTCCACATTTCCTTTCAAAGGCATTGTGTACGCATTTTGGCAAGGAGCTGATGTACACTCTATGAGATTGTCTCATTTGCATTGTCAGAAACCTGACAATTATTTCTTAAGTAATTTGTATTCTAAACTCCTGCAGCTGATTCCTTGCTGATTCCTTGGATGTACAACTCTGAAAAATCATCCAAGATTTTGGCACTGTTGTTTTTCAGAAGTGCCATATTGTCTGAACTGCCAGTTCTTTTACACAACTTGGTGTGTATAAGAATAGTTTTAAATTTTATGTGGATGAAGAGTATTGCACATTGTTCAAGCAATTTCAGGAATCTGCTATTTGTTTGCTTGTTTGTGTGTTTATTTTTACCTAGCACAAATTCAGAGCAGCTACCGGTCATAAAATGTATCCTGGATATTGATTGCTGGATTAAAAGTAAGCTAAAAAGTGATGAAATTTAATTTTAATAACTACAATGGCAATATATGTATAGTTGCTTTTAAACATACTATTTTTCAAAACAGTATGTGTAGTTTAACTGTGTTTTTTTAATTCAGTTGCAAAATTGGCTATTGATTTGCCAACCTGGGGCTGTCAAAAGCAGACTCATGCATATTCTTTTTGCTTACTCAATTCTGCTTCGGAAAAGACATGCATAAAGGTGAATTTTAAATCCAAGTATGTTGCTCTGTGTCTTTAGGAACAGACCAGCCTATGTGAACAGTTTATTTCTCACCAATTTCTTTATAGTACCTGGACCAGGAGCTTGTGTTTCAGCCCTGAGTTGTATCTCAGTTCTGTGCTTGTGCCACCCACATTTGATTGTCTGTCATCTTCAGTAAGAGTCTAATTGCTTTATTGATTCTCTTTGCAGCAATCCCCTGGCTTTACCTATTGCCAAGCAAGACAGTTTGCTGGAGAAGGACACCATGTTCAAAGATGCAGCTAAAGCTTTATGTAAGCAGCAATCTCAAGACAGTGCATCTGAAAATATCACTGTGAACACCACAACGAAACTTGAGCAGGTAACAGCATGCAGGGTCTTGAAATTTTCATTAGTGCTTAGGTCTGGAAATTGTAAACTTAATGAAGCTGAAGACCATAGTATTTTTTCCCTTACCATACAGCAATGTCATTTGCACTGTGGAGCCTTGTCACCTTGAGCACTCCCTGCAGTCTGTCTGCCCTGCAGTTTCCTCTGCAAATTGAACAGCTGCTTCTTGCCCTGCTGATGGCAGGTCAGGGGCTGTGGGGAGGGCTCAGACCCCCTCTAACTCTATTCATGGATCACAACAGGGGACAGACAACTGTTGGCACTGCCCAGAGGGTGGGCTTGTCTCAAACTTCAAGTTACAAAAGAAACACAACCTGTGAGACTGAACAAACAAAAAGAGTGTCTAAGGAATATCAAGTTGCAAAGTAAGTGACTGTAACACAAAGCTGGAATTGCCAGATTTACAGATGCAGTGTTAACTCCCTTTCTTGTGATAATGCATTAGATTATCAGCACTGATTGTTTGGATACATTTTGCAGTTTTCTCCGCAGGAGGACAATCTCATTCAGTATATACGATAATGCAGAAGGAGGCACTTATCTATTGCTTATAAATCTGTAACATCCCAGGTTTGAATGTTTAGGACTTAATTTTTTTAGATTTTTCTTTGTATTTGGTTTGGCTTGGTTTTTGTTCATTTGGATTTTAATAAATGAAGTGGTTTATTTTCTGTTGCATTCATTTGGGAAACGTATTCCAGAAATATTTAGCCATTTAAGAAAAAGATACTCTAGAATCAAGGGTATGGGGGAGGGGAGTGTTTCCATTAAAAATAATTTACTGTCAATTTGAAGCATAACAAAGGAACAAGATGGTTTGATTTAAGCCACATTTGGTTAAAAAAAAATGTCTCTGTCTTGGCAGAAGATCATGCTTCACTGCTTTTTATTTGGATGTATTTCAGAGGAATGGCTTGATCACAGGGGATCGATCAGTGCATCCATACGAAAGTGATATGAGTCAATCTGTGAAAGAACTTCAGCTTTTGGATGTGGAGTGCATGGTTCCCTATCCAGTCAGAGGATACCACAACATGTTTTGCACTTGGCTTACATCTTGTTTCCATGTCATGCAGTTTCTGATATTGCTGACTGATGTGATTTGATGGAAACTGTAATTCCAAGGGACAAGCACTGCTGGTCAGAAAAGTGAATGTTTGCAACCCTTTAAGGAGGAATCCTCCTATAATTGTAGGAAAAGAGAGGGGAGTATCTAGCTTATGGTCTTGCCAAGATTACTGCTTGCTTCTAGATATTCAACAGGGGAATGTACAAGGACACAGATGCTTCTTTCTGCCTGATTCTTTTTTAATGTAAGCCTAGCCAAACTTATTCAGGTTTTCATTATCTCTAAGCTAAACTTTTGTTTTATAGCTTGTGTACTAAAACATACACAGAAGCAATTGGAATAAGAACGGCTTATCTTCCACGTGAAAATGAGCAAACAGAAGTCTTTATGCTGGTAATTTAATTCTCCACCATGACTTTGAGTCTCCTCAGAGTCCCAGGGCAGATTTTCAAAAGCATTCCTGTTGTTTCACCATACTACAGTGGAACTTCCCACAATAGTTACAATTCAAAGACAGGAGAGTGAGCTTAAAGGTGAATCTCTTTTATCCCTTCTATTTGAGAAATTTCTGCAAGAAACAATCTGAAATTCTGCTCTAAATAAGCTATGGGTGTATATCCTATGTTTTTTTAGAAACAGGGAAAACTAGAAAATAGCTGTAGTTGCTGAATTTAGAGTGATGCTCCCTAGCATGGAAGGATAGGGAGAGTCTGAGAAATTATCATTAACAGGGGATAGGGTAGAAATTTTACTGGGTTTTTAAATGGCTGGTTGCATTAGAAAAGAATGAATACAACTTTTAAGTCGGCAAGGGCTTAATGAGCTCTAGGTCTTATGAAGGAAAGAGAGTAAACTACTTTAATCACTTCAGGAAACAGTTAAATTTTAAGTAAAGAGTCCCTAGATTTTGTCAAATTAAAATATGCAATATTTTTTCTTTTGATGTAGTTGTGATCCTGGAAGTAGAGGGATTATATTCTCTACTACTTGCCATGCATTATGAACTGTAGGTATATGTGTATAATGTCTGTATTTTTCTTAATAATATTTAAACCTTAGTTTTCAAAAATTAAATTTATCCATTTTTCACTTTTTTATTATTATTGGTTTTTTTTAATTTCACAACATAGGAAGTAAAGTTTTCATTTAGTGCCGTTACCAAAGGAAATCTATGAACAACAACTTCCTGCTGTTGCTGCCTTTTGGGTATCTTAATTCTAACGAGTTTCTAATGAGTTGTCTTTTATTCTTACCAGTTGTATTCAAACTACACTCAAAGTAATCATGTTCTGTTTAATTTTTCAATAGGTCATGTGGAGTTATTACTTGGATTTTATGTTCATATATTATTGAAATATATCAGGATGATATTTTGTATGCCTTATGTCAGAAATACCACACATTCTTAGGCAATATGGTGTGAAGATTAGGCCTTTACTGGGGGATCAAAAAGAAAAATTTCATCCTAGCACATTTCAGACATGCGTTTTTAATAGAAAGAGCCTTTAAGGTTTCTTGTCTGGAAAGAAATAATTGTTGAAATTTATATATTGCTTCAGATTTTTCAATTGCAAAAATTATGAATAAGAAACATAAGAAAATATTATTTCCCATGAAGATTTTTGTTGCTTAAAGTAGAAGAGATGGGGATGAAGTGACAAATTTAATAAAGCACTTTGGACCTCTCTTGGCTTGTATTAGCTTTTGCTTTTTTCTAGGTAAAAGGTGTTCTTTGATCATCAGTAATGACAAGATCTGTGCTGCCAAACAAAGAAAACAGTATGAATAATTTCCAGTATTTTATCATATTCTCAATTACTCTTCCACTCATCTGGAAAGGATATTTTTTGATAGCAGATTCAAATTAAAGGCTTGGAATTTAATTACATGCTCCATGCTGCAAATAAATATAAATTAAATATTTTCTTTCTTTTAATTGAGTCCTTTTTTAAAAAAAAGTAAAATTGTCTTATTGTTCTTGTTTATGGATTGTTGGCCACATGAACTGTGTGATAGAGTGTCCCCTGATGCCTGTCTGATTGTTCCAGTATCAGTTCTGACACAGACAAGACTCAGCTGTGCATAACATAATATTACACATAAGAGCTGGGATGTGTATATATTTCAGTGACACAAGTATGTAAAAATATATATAACTAAATATATAAAACTATATAACATATATATAACTATAAAACTATATGTAACTAATGACTATTATATGAGCAGATTATGAATGTTGTTAAGTACTTGTAATTTAATAGAATAAGTAGAAATCTTCATTGTAAGCATTACAAAAATCTGAAAACTAATCATCCCAGAGGCATAGTTATATTGGAACTTATGCTGTATGTATGGCTATTTTTGTTTTATGTCTCATGACATATACATCATGCAATTAGAATGATAGCCAGGTAGATGCATTGAGTTAAAAAAATACATCTGTATGCTCAGAAAAGTAGATGAGAATGGAAGTTTAAGGTGCCCATAAATTAGATATTAACAATGTACATAACATATACTGTTAAGTCAAATCAGTTGTGAGTTTAAGGGATTTAGAGTTTCTTATTTCTATGTGATTATTTGCTTGTTGAACTATGAAATTTGATACAATAAGTCAGGTAGAAAATGCTGAAATACCAAACCCTAAACTTTGTAGAAAAAAAGAGTTGAAAAGATTTTGATTTCCTTACTTGGAGTTTTACTGAGCACTTCACATTTCTAACCACACCTACAGAATGAGCATTTTTGGCCATGCCTGGATTATGAAATAAATGCAAGCCTGTTTGTTGGCCTAGAGTTGTGTGGGATTAGTCCATAAACATCTGTAAGGCAAAATTTTTCTCTCCCCAGAGCTGGGGCTATGCCCAGATGACCTATGGGAAAGGATTATTGTCATGTGACCTGAATGGTACCCAGGTTTCATCTGCATCAGTGCTAGCTGATAGGAACCAGCACGGTATAAGGAAGTGTGCTGAAAAGTTCAGAATATTTAGAGAACTCCAGGACAGTACTTTTATCCAAACCTTGCTTTTATTTACAAATATATAGCAGAAGTTTAATCTTCATAGAGATAGAGTAAAAGAAGCTCATTCTGTGGCACAGATACTCTGAGTTTTGATAGCACTTGAGGGAGTGCAGTGAAGGCCAATGCCTGTTTTGTTCCTGCATGCCAGGTGAGCCCACTACTAAGGAAAGGAGGCCACAAACTTGTCTCTCTGTTCTGTCTCTACAAGACGCTCAAAAATGTTCTTGGAATTATTTTGTTAATTTCTTTTTTCTGTTCCAATGTACATCATCAAAGACAAATTGCAAAATGTAATTGAATTTTTTGTTTTGCCAAGTGGAATTGTTTTATTGTCAGCTGTACATCCAACTGCCATGATTAAAAGCAAAAAGAGCAGTAAATGCCATCTTTTGTGTGATAGAGGAATCTTTGTTCACTTCAATGGAGTCAGGAACAAACCTCTCCCACAAGTAGACATACACCTGTAAGGCACAGGTAGTGACATCAGAGTATTAGGTTTTCTGAACTCGACCCTGAACCTATGGCAGCTTTGAAGTTCTGTGTCAGATCCCCAGTACTGAACACAAGAATCCAGTCTTTGGGCTCTTCCCCATGGCAGAATCATGCTCCATGTTCCCTCCAGTATCTCCCAGTGTGCTTGTGCCATTGATCTCCTGTCACTGACAAAAACCGAAGGTGCTGGGGTGTTCACCAAAAAAAGGCAGTGTCTGCTCTTCTCCTGAGCCTTCATTTTAAGCAAAACAATAGAAGAAAGAAGTTTCATCTTGATTGTCCATTCTCAAAATAGATCCCGAGCTATTATAATAAACTCTGAGCAAGCTACTTAATTCTATTGCAGATCATGTGAAAATTTTCTGTTTCTGAGTATTTTTCTGGCATAAAAAATTAATCAAACTACATTTTATGCGTAATTATTATTTCTAAGCACACTGCTTAATGTGTCAGTGTTTATTTTGTCTTTACTCAAATTTCCATTGCCACTGATTCTTTTTTCTTCTGTCTCGCATTTAAAGTGTAGATTATTGTTTATAAACACACGGCTTAATGTATCAGTGTTTATTTTGTCTTTAATCAAATTTCCATTATCACTGATTCTTTTTTCTTCTGTCTCCGGTCTCAGTCTTTTGGATCTTTTTTGTTTCATTACATTTTTATTTACCCTCGCAGAGTTTATATTATTCACCCTAATCTCACAAATGTTAAACAATTTCACTCACCAGTTTTGGCTAAAGTGGACTGCTCCTCAGATTGTCTCTTGGTTTCCATAACAACACATTTCCAGTTTCTTACTAACTTACTTCTATTCTGCAAGACAAATTCCAGTACAATTTCTAAAACCCATATGATACAGAGTGGTCTGAGAGTTCATTAAATACTGCATGAAATGCTTTACAAGTCCAACTAATTTCTTGATTTATTCTGCTATAAACATTTAATGAAGAGAGCAGGAAAATTGCATTTTTTACAGGTTTAAGGATTGCAAATGGCACTCTAGTATGTTCTTAAGAGCCCAGCTGACTCATGCTGTTATACACCATAACATTGACAACAATTTTCATATTCTTCCTTTGATTAAAATTAATGATGTGGGTTTATTTGGGTTTGACAACTTTCCTGTTTCCTAATGCATTTTTTCCCATAAATTCTAGTGATCTTGGATTATACTGTTAGAATATAATGGCATACAATGATTCATTGTGGAGTTACTTTATTTCTCTAATTTGTGTTTTCTAGATCAAGCTAATGCCTCCAGCTCCCAATGATGACCTGGCTTCTCTGAGTGAGTTAACAGACAGCAGCCTGCTTTACGAGATTCAGAAGCGTTTCAACAATAATCAGATATATGTGAGTTGCTATTCACCTATCAATAGTAAGCCTTCAGAAAAGACCAAAGAGAGAATAGGAAAATTAGGATTACTGTCATAACTACTGGATGGTAACCTGTCCTGAACTCATGATTAGTTTTAAATGGATGAGAATGTGTGTGTGTGTGTGTGTGTGTGTGTGTGTGTGTGTGTGTAAGCACTGTAGTTCCTTAAGTTTGTGTAGGAAAAGGAGAAATAAAAAATGGAATATCACTTCAGACAGGTTTGAATACAATTTATATGTGTTTTTTTCAAGGAGGAAGTAAGTTGGTAGACATTGGTGAACACATTTGTCATGAATAAGTGTTTTAAGGTTGCTCAGGGTGGTTGGGGTGGGGGTGCACCACCATTTGTAATTTTCCTTCTCAAACTCCTGAAAGAGCCTTCCATTTTCAATGGTATATTAATTTAATAGAACATGATTACTGGAAATGTAAAAGGAATTTAGATTTAAAAAGCTTAGAATTCAGCATGGACAGGTTAGGGGTAAGATATGGACAAATATATGGGAAAGATATGGACAAAAATAAATTTTTGTATCCCTGTCCATATCTTACCCATAACTTATTACTAACTTATTGAACAGCTGAGTGGAATATAAATGTGAAACGTGCATATTATTTTTAAATGTATAAGTTGATTATACTATTTAGACTAAAGGAATATGGGGAACTGTTATGTTGCTGTCAATCCTTTTGAAATTAAGAGAACTTTAGTTTTAGGTGTTATAGAATTCAGTGGTAAAAAAAAATTCTGGGATTTGGAATCATGGATCAAATGCTAAAAAATACTCATAATATGAGTATTTATTTTTATTTATCTCACTTTCAAAGATACCAGATAACTTAAACTGAATTCATTAATAGAGGCGGTCTTTTATTTTTACATCATGAAGACTTCACCTGAAAGGAATTCTCTTAGCTTAATAGAATTTGTAGGCAGCCATCACTAGTATTCTGCTCCATAGCATCTGCTGTGCTTTGGTAGAATGTCAGCATCAGTGCTGAAGATGCCTTCATCTTGATTTGGTTCCTAGACTTAGAAGGAAAAGTCCTTGGGCTCTAATGCCAAGCCAAAGTCTCATTAACACTTCCTACTTCATGATTTTTTTGAAGCTTTATATGTAAAGTTTCATTCTGGCAGAAAACTCAACAGTGAAGCCAGGGTGGGTGAGAGAAGGAAAATAAATTGATACATTTTAGAAGAAAACCAGTACATTTGCTATGAAAGACAATATTTTCCACCTCCCCAAATCAAAATCCTTCACCTTGAAAAAGAAAACATGACAAACTGTTCACATGATGCTTTGCTGTCTGACCTCTTCAGAGACAGAAGTCTGGCAACTTTTGCATTCTAAGAGTGTAATATAGCAGCAGCTATTTATGTGCAGTGACAAGTATAGCAGCAAGAGTGACCTAGAATCTTGCATTTAAGTGGATAGAACTGTAGAATGGTCATGTCCAGCCTCTCATCCATCAAATATGAAATAATAAAGTCTTGCAAACATGCAGCCATTAGATGGTTTACTCTTTCTGATATGGTCAGGATATTTTTTCTAGATGCATGCTCATAAGTTCCTATACACATACACTTGCATAAGGACTTATATATCTATCAATTGCTCCATCTTACCCCACAAGCAACATATTTTAATGAATCGGTTCTGGATAACCAGGATAGCATTATTAATTATCTCACCTGTTCCATAAAAAATCACTTGAGGAGCTTGTCTGTGTGCTAGGCATGCCAGGAGTTAGACTCTATGATCCTTGTGGGTCCCTTCCAACTCAGCAGCTTCTGTGAGTCTGTGACATTTTTGTAGTTTAGCAAGTGGTAAGTTACAAATTAACTTTCAAATAATCTACCAATAATATATGTAGTGCAGTTTTTCTCTGCATAATTTTCAGTTATGAAGAATTCAGTTTTATTACAAAAATACTAATTAATTCTGTTCGAAATGTAAATTTAGATCTCAAATTCAAACTGTGGAGTTAAAAGCTCAGAATTCATGAATTATGTTTAGCATGTTGTTAACTAGATTTAAGAGGCTTTGCTGAGAGTTCTTTTTGGAAGAAAGCCATTAGCCTCTTTTAAAAATTAATTTATTACTTAATAAAGCAATTATATATTCTTTTTTTCAGACCTACATTGGTGATATACTGTTGCTTGTTAACCCATTTAAAGAACTTCCTATTTATTCTACCATGGTAAGCATTCTCTTTTTAAAAGTTTGCAGATAATTTTTCACAATTCATTTAGTTCATTTGACCAGTCAGACCCCTAAAATTAATTAGCCAATATGCCCAGTTTATGTGGGGAGCATCTTAGTTTTAGTATTTTAGCAAAACCTTAAAATTTCTTCCAAGATACAACTATTTTTCCTTTGTCTTATTGGTAAAAAATCCATCTTGATATTCATCTTTGAATGAGTAGTAGCTCTTTTGGCTGTTTAAAAATAGTTCCTGATGACCTTGGTGGTTCCTGCCACAGTCAGACTTATAGAAATAGATGCATACTTCCTGCAGTGCTTGTTTGAGTTCACATCCCCTTGCCCAAAACATAATTATGGAGATAACAGCCTTGGATGGTGCACAAAAGCTCAAAATGTCTGTCTGTGCTCCACGCTCATCTGGGACACTGCACAGATGCAGTGCATCACGGGCTGGGCACTGCCCTGGCTCAGGCAGAGGGAGGTGGCTTGTGCCAGGCACAGGCAGCCTTGGGGAAGGGGGATTGAGTCCTGTGAAAACATTCAAGTGTTTTCATCTCTCCTTTATTTTAACCCAGGCATTTTAGTGATTCAGTGTCAGTATAAATGTTAATGTATCCCCCCCTCTTTTCTCATTGATGTACTGAGATCACAGAGCTTAGCCTCCCTGATAGGGAATGTTCAGATATGTCTATTTAGCTTACAAGAATTATAAAGGGTTAAAAATTTGGTAAGAAGATTGTAATTTGTGACTGCTGCATCATGTAGCTTTGTGTGTAATAGTAATAAATCAGAGAGAAAGAAATGCTGTGGTGTTCATGGTAAGAGCAGCAGATTCAAAGTTAGGAGTCAGAATTTATTTCTAGAAATGGAAATCATCTATCATCCCCAAGATTTCAGATGATGGTATTTTTTCCTGTCACTCTGTATTTTATATTAGGTACAGGATTTTGTGCACCAAGAGAGAATTGTAAATAAAGAGTTTATGTGTTCAAATATTTCCTGAATGTTTACAGCATCTTTACTTCTCTGTAATAGATCTATTTAATTATGTTCATCATGAGACACCTTTGTCCTTTAATTTTGTGGGTTACCTCAGATAATAATTGCTTTCACTACATTATTGTAATCAGCACACTATTGTGCATTGTGCAGGTATTTCCCAGATGGTCAAGAAACCATGGTTATAAAACCACTTTGTTTTTGAAATGCTCCAGTATACTGCACCAGTTTAGCTGACATTAAAGTCTCTGTTAGATGGTCTATGTATTAAAGTATTAAAAAGTGATGATGTCAATTCCTCACTAAATGCTGACATGTTATATGTTGTGGCTCATTAGCATTTTTGTTTCAGGTATGTAGTTTGTTAGCTGCCAAAAAGAAAAGGAATGCAAACATGTACTGAGTATGATACTACTTTTAAAACAAGGATGAAGCAATAAAAATATTATCATATATATCTTTTAATAACAGCAACATTTTATGTTTCCTTCTTTCTTTTTTAAATACTGTATATAACTTCTCAACAAACAATTTTGTTATTGTGCACTGACCACCCACACTTTGTTCCAATAGAATTCTACTAAAAGAAATATTTTATAAGCAATTGTTCACTCTGAGATTACATAAAGAATCACACGTTGATGTACTTTGCTTCTTATGAAATTCAATGCAATTGCTAGATGATGATATTATTTCCATTATGACATAGAAATACACTGTACAGCTACACTACATATTATGATAGCACTATACAAGGAGCATGCAAATACGGTTTTGAAAGTATCTTAGGGACTGCAGAAGTGCTTGAGCTGTGGTCATGCTGCTTTGTCCATCCTGCAGGATTTACTTGTGCCCATTTAGGACAAATATATTCTTGAAGTTTGTGTTAGAAAAATATGTAAACTTGCAACATTTTGCATTGAGTATATTTGCGTGAAGATTTTTCTTTGTGCTTAGTCACATTCTGAAATGATTCCTGGAAAATTGGTGTGGATTTAATCTACTTTTTGTCTGGTAGCCCTTAAGGCCTGACTGAGAATATATCATGGAAGATTCATTCAGCTACACTGTTGTAGATACTCCAGGACTGAATAGTTTAATATCAATAAAGAAAACAGTCATGGGACAGAAAGGGGTGATTAATCTGAATACCTTTAGGACAAAAAAAAAAAAAGTGGTTTCTATGACAGATATTTGGATTTACTCATGCTTTAAGGATAGTATATGTTGCCAGCTATGTGTGTCAGGAATTATTCTATATTGCAGAGAGTATTTCTGGGAGACTGCTCTGTCATGTAATAAATTAATTAGCTTATGACTTATTCCTTTGATTTCAATTTTAACTTTTCATCATATTTTCATATTTCATTTTGTAAATTTTTAAGTCAAGACATTGAAAAAACTATAAATGTAAAGTATTAAAAAGTAGTTTCCAATGTTTAGTTTTGCACAATGCACAAATCAGTACTGTTAAGTTTTCTAGCTATGTTTCATTTTGTATCTTAATTAGACCTTCTGTGTTTAAAGCTCTGTTTTCTGTAATTAAGATCTTCATAGCTGTTGTAAAGGTATCATTTCTATACATAGAGAGATTCTGTTCATAATGCTTAGAAATCTTTACAAAAGACCCAGAATTAAGGGGGTGAAACACAATTGTTTTGAAATGTATTTAACATTTTAATTTTCTACAATTTTTCAGGTCACCCAGCTTTATTTAAGTAACTCTGGAAAGCTGTGTTCCTCACTCCCCCCACATATATTTTCCTGTGCTGAAAGAGCTTACCACATGCTATTCCAGGAGCAGCGTCCCCAGTGCTTTATCCTCAGGTGAAAATTTATCTTTCTGTTAATTAATTTGTACCTCCTGCCTTTCAGCTGTTTCTCTTGGGCCTCAGCACTTGAGATTTCCATTTTATTTTTTTCTCTAACTGATTTTTTTTCTGTGTACTGATCTCTGTATCATACATTAGAGCAAAATAGAAATGAAAAAGGTTTAATTACATCTCAAGTTCATAAATTCTCTTGGGCAATTGCCACTCTATGTAGCTGCATCTAATTAGGAACAAGAGTTAATGGTAAAGAATTCAAAACTGCTCTGCATGTTTGCTAATATTACATGAATCAGGATGAGAAATAGAATCTATTGACAATAAAAAATCTAAGTCCTTGACTAAATTATAAACTTATGTGGTGAGGCGCCTGTATTGGAGCTTGCACTCTGCCTCACATATTTGTGTGACCATGAGTTTGCTCTTTAGCTCTCCAAGCTCAAAATGGAATTTAAAATGGACTTTAACCTTTATTCACAGCATTGTTTCTATGATAAATAACTTCAAGGTTGTGAGTAAGTGGATTAGTAATCCATGAAAAAAGTTTCATCCAAATATGCTGGTTTTATAATGGTGAAATTAATCATTTATCTGGAATTTTTTAATCCCCAGATCTATTAATCCTTATTTTCTCAGACTCTCTGAAAGCAGTGAGTCTGGTGAATTTGATGTACTCAAAGAAATTTGTTGCTCAATTTTATCACTTTTCTATCTTTTCACACTTTACTTACTTTCATATCTACTGAATCTTTATTCTTAATATCCTCCATGGGATTACAGAATCAATGAGATTGTAAAAGACTTTGAGATTATCAAGTCCAACCTTTGATTGAACACTGTCTTGTCAACTAGAGCATGGCACAGAGTGCCACATCCAGTCTTTCCTTAAATATCTCCAGGAACAGTGACTGTTCCCAAGAGTGACACCACCTCCCTGAGCAGCCCATTCCAATGTGTAATCACGCTTCCTGAGAAGAAATTCCTCCTGATATCCAATCTAAGCCTCCCCTGGTGCAGTTTGAGGCTATTTCTTCTTGTTTTATCACTGGTTGCCTGGGAGAAGATGCTGACTCCACCTGTCTACAGCCTTCTTTCAGGCAGTTGTAGAGAGTGAAAGGTCTCCCCTGAGCCTCCTTTTCTCCAGGCTAAACAACCCCAGTCTCTCAGCTGTTCCTCATAGGGCTTGCTCCAAACCCTTGACCAGCTATGTTGCCCTTCTCTGGACTCCCTCCAGCACCTGAATGTACTTTCTTGAAATGAGGAGACCAGAACTGGACACAGGACTTGAAGTGTGGCCAAATTTGTTTTACAATATTTTTTTTCCTCAGTCACTTTACATCTGATCAGAAGTTCCCTCAATGAAATAGAAGAATTTACAACAGGAAAGCATTTGACCAAATCACTGAAGAACTTACTATCAGTTATTCACAATTATTTTCAATTTGTAGCAAGCCAGCTTTACTCATGTGTGCTTAACACCAAGAGCTGTCTTCATATAAACTTCTAATGGAAGATACAGAATAAAATAATGTTATTAGCTATGCTCTTAAATAGCCAGTAGGTGGACTTCTCATAATTAGCTTCCTTCTGACTGAATTTTGCTCCTGCTTTTCAGGATATAAAAATACATTAAGCACTGGCAAGATAAATAAAGAGCTGTCTAGGGAGACTAAATATAGTACTGTTAAAAGCTAAGGATCCTTAGTAAATCAAACCAAAGAATTATGGCATGCTGATGGCTAATATTGTGAGTCAAAATGCATTAATGAATACATAAAATGAAATGGTCTAGCATGTTAACAGCCAGGAGTATTAATATCCAATGATACTGTTGTGATATAAATCACATCTTTAAGCCAAATAACCTGGAATGGAGAGAAGTCTTTGTGCTTTAAAGTGGAATGCACTGAAAGCTTTGTATTTCCTCAATTTAGCATCACCAAAATCATTCTGTTCAATTTAATATTTATTCTTTGAAAGTATTATTCTATGTATTTTAAGTGCAATGGGCTGCTGCAGTACAGTTACAGATTTGTATTAAAACATAGTTTAGAAACACACTGTCCAATTTAGTTTAATTTTAGAAACATAATTTCCAACTGACATGAAAGATTGATCAGTTACAGATAACATTACTGATAATACAAAACTCATTCTTTTGTATTTAACAGTTTTACTTGCATATATTTGTTTCAAATATAGAATCCTCAGTTGCTGGGAGCGAGACTCAGTGTCTCACTTAAGTACTCTGAAAATGGAGAAGAAATAAATTATTCTGATCCCCAAAAGAGTGCAAATTTAGTCACTCTTCCCTGGATGTATCTTACTATATTAATGGGAATTTGGAGTTGTAATGCTCACTGTAGTACAGTAAGAGTTTGGTTTCAGAAGTTCATGCAGAACAGCACACCTGTCTTCCTTTAAATCTGGTGGAAGTCTTATATGAACACATACTGTCAGAAGTTTTCCATCATTTCTGATTATAGTTCAAGTACTGCAGTAAGGTTTTTTTGTAAGGTATTGCTGCACTTCTGGGTATGTACCATACTCTGTATTCATACTGTGGTCAGCATTGAAAATGAAGCAGAAAAAGAACATATAAATGACACACCTTGTCATTTATATCATCTGCAATGACAGATGTATTGCTCCTTACATGTTTTGTATATTGTCATATTTTCCCTAAACAGATTTATAGAATTTATTTAGAATGGGATTGTTACTCACCAAACAGTAATGATCCAATAGTGATCCAGTCTTTTGAAATCATGAAGGTATAGAGAAACCTGCCTAATATGCAGAAACTGTGGGTAGGCAAGTACTTCTCAGTACTTGCAGAAGGTAATTCTTAAAAATTGCCTGGGGTTGGCTTTTTCTGACTCTTTTACCTGGGCTACCTTGACTGCCTGCCCCCATGTGATTGTTCTGTCTATGTCTAAGGCCTCCTCCATGCAATGACTTTTGAACCTGGTGGGCACCACCAGCAGTGCTGGTTTCAGAGCTGGGGTATTCACGTGTTCCCACAGGCTTTGTGGGTTTAGGGGGTCATGACAAAGGCAGATGGAACTGCAGCCACAGCTCTTCACAGCCAGACAGTTCATGTGGATGTCCAGCAAGCACAGGCTCCAAGCTGCAGCTCGCCAGTGCTAGGGATGCCAGCAGCCCAGCTAGACTGGCCCAAAAAAGCAGAAGAGCTATATGAAAATCCAAATGCCGTGGATTTAACAGATGTAGCTTCTTTAATTCCCCTCGGTGTTCTGTATCTCGTGATCTTTGTTTCACATGACTTTGTATTTTCACACATTCAGTTGGTCTTTTTCATAACAAATGTAGATTTTATTTTTTTTATTTCAAAACAGCACTTATTTTTTAAATTATTCATAGTATTTTACGATAGAAAGATTTGAGCTGTAATTAAGGTTGTATTAGCAAAATATTTATAAAGTAATAATAGGAAACAGGGCCCCCATAAGGTAGTTATAAAGAAAAACTAGAAAGCAAAGGGAGGAATAATGAGAAAATTTCATGAACTTGCCCAAAGCCTTATGTGAGCATAGGATTTCATATTTTCCATCCAATTTCCTTTCCTTTGGAATACACTGTTTCTAATTTAACCTTTTTTAACAGTGAAATAAACCTTCTTTGTTTGCTCCTTAATGCCTTCTAAGTAAGTATTAGTGCAGAAGAATGCGTTCTTGCTTCAGCATTAACTTAACCTACACCTTGATAAGGAGTCCAATCAAAAGTTCTAAGAAACCAGCATTTATGTTGTAAATCACATGTTGAACAATATAGTGATGAAACAATAATTTAAAAGAGAAAACTGGAATTGTTCTCTAAGCAACATTAACTTGCGAGAGCAAAAATATTGCAATGATGACATTGCAAAAAATTTTACTCAACCTAAAATGAAATGGAGTACACAAGATCTTGTACAAGGTACCAAATTACTTTTTCATTGTTAAATTGCCTCAAATATTCCAAATAATGGCATCAGAAATTAAAATTTTTTCTAACATAGCATTTCTGTCTCAGTGCTTCAATCTGTATTTCAGTAGAAGTGAATATAACCCATTGAAATGTACAGAGAGACTAAGTCATGTTGCGTCTCTCTTTCAGCAGCTACATTCTGGTGATTTTTGAAGGCTGAAGAGTAATCTAATATCCACTTTGATCAAAAAATTCCTTTGGTAGCAGTGTAAAATTAACAGTTGAGCCAAGCATGTCAAATCTTTTCAGCTATTTCACTGCAGTGTTCAGAAAACATGAATCTTGAGAAGAAATATTTGAGAATGGACAGAAACTGTCCACTTTGTACTTGTTTGCATGATGCTGTGTTGCCCATGCCACATTTGTCTTGTAGTGAAAAACAAACATAGCTTTATATTAAAAGTGAAGCAAATTAATGCTTAGACTCATGGTGAACACTCTAGTTCCTTTGTTTAAGAAGGCACATTTTTGGTTTTAATTTTAAATTACATGCCTACTTCGTCATTCTTGAAAACAGTCAAAAGCATATCAACTGTTATTTTAGCATCCCTTCTCACTACCCTCAGTTTCTCCACCTATGAGAAAGATTTTTGAATCCTGGAAAAAATTGGTAGATGAAGTTGGGCCTGAACAAACAATAATTTATCAAATATCAAGTCTTATATAGCTCTCAGAATTATACAAATATTTATCTGCTAGTTTCAAATAGCAATACACTTTGGATAAGCTAGGAGCTCTTACAAACTATGAATTATATCTGATTAGGTCTGATTATCAAGCATAAATGAACACTTTTTTCCAATAGCATAATAACTGTAACTGTGAGTGACTGTTCTAAACATCAGAGTTGTTTTCATTTCAGAGAAGTTCCTTAACAGCTGAAATAACTGAAGATCCACTGTTGCTAATCTTTTTGGTAACCTGTGATAAAGTGCTAGCAGGTTGCAGCTGTGATTTTGGATTAGGTATTTTGTGGAGAGACAAAACTATTTCATCATCATGACACACAGTTGCCAGTGAACGGGCCAATGTGAATGGAGAGTAAGAGGGGAGCTATGATTTATATCTGTCTGTGAGCTCACTGACCTTCTGGATAATACAGGTATAAGATCTGTAATTTGCAAGACTCTGAAATGTCTGTAAGGGAGGAATATCTCAGGACTAATGTCCTCTTTCAGATTTTCTCTATTTCTGTTAGTGACAGTAGACAAAGAAAGCTTGAATTTGGAGATTTCCATTATGGAAGGCTAATGCTGAATCCTAAGAGCAGAGGCAGCATGTTACAATTATCATTTGGAGAGTGAAGTCATCATTAAAAGCACAGAGGTGCATATTTTGTAGGGTGACATCTAGTACCATCTGACTTTTTAAACTCTTTCAGACAGTCAGAAGCTGAAAATCTAGTCAAAGTATAGTGCACATAAAGAGAAATTTGTAATTTCTGGAGAGTTGCTAATTTCATATTAGTTGTGACAGGGACCACCTGTCCCACACACAATTTCTTTTCATCTTAGATCTGATTTAAGCATGGCTTTGTGACCTATTAGTTGAGATCTTCGCATAACATAGAATCGTAGAATGAAGAGGTTGTTATCAACCTTAAAGGTCATCTAGTCCTAAACACTGCTGCTATGGGCAGGGACATAAACTAGGTTTCCCCCTAAACTAGGTTTCTCAAGGTCTTATCCAGCCTGGCCTTGAACACCTCCAGGGATGAGGAACCCACAACCTCTCTGAGCAACCTGTCCCAATATCTTACCACCCTCACAGGAAGAGATTTCTTCCTAACGTCTCACATTAATTTCCCCCCTTTCAGTTTGTACCATTATTCCCTGACCTGTCACTACAGTTCCTGAGTCCCACTTTGGCTTCCCTGTAGGCCCCCTTCAGATGGAAGGTTGCCATGAGGACTCCACACAACCTTCTCTTCTCCACTCTGAACAGCCACAACTTTCTCGGCCTATCTCTGTGGGGGAGGTGCTCCAGTCCTCTTACCAACTTTGTGACGATCCCCTGGACTTGCTCCAACAATTCAATGTCCTTCTTATGCTGGGGACACCAAAGCTGGTGTCCAAAAGAGTGCTCAAAAGAGTGGAGTAGAGGGGGACAATTGTCTCCTTTAAGCAGCTGGCTACGCTGCTTCAGATGTAGCTCAGGGTTCCTTTAACTTTCTGGTCTGTGAGCACACACTGCTGGCTCATGGTGAACTTTTCTTTGACCATTGCTCCCAAATCTTTCTACTCAGGGCTCCTCTCAGTCATTTCTCTGCCCATCCTATAGGTGTCCATGACCCAGGTGCAGGACCTTGTGCTTTAATTTGTTGAACTTCATGAGGTTTGCCATCAGCCTACTTCTCAAGCATGTTAAGGTCTCAGGATGGCATCCCCTCCCTGCAGCATGAGGTGTCACCCCACAGCTTGGTGTCATCAGCAAGCTTGATCAGGCTGCAGTTGATTCTACTGTCTGTGTTGCTCACAAAAATGCTCAACAGCATCAGCCCCAGTCCCAAGCCCTGAGGACACTACTCATCTCTAGTCTCCACATCAATAAGATGATGAGCACCACTCTTTGTGTGTGATGGTCCAGCCAATTCTTTATCCACCAAACGATCCATCCATCAGATCTATGTGTCTCTCTCCAGTTTAGAGACAAGGATGTTGTTCGGGACAGTCCCAAACCCTTTATTTCTGGTAGACAATATGAATTGCTCTGCCCAGTCCACCAGTGCAGTAGCTCTGGAATAGAATACAGACTGATTGATCTGCAGCTCCCTGTGCCTTCTGCTTTCTTCTTTTTAAATATGGATGTTAATATTTGGCTTTTTCTATACTGCAAGAAAATCACTTGACTGCCGCAGTTTTTCAAAAATTATGGATAGTGGCTTAACACCATCATCTTCCAGCTCCCTCAGGACCCACAGCTGGATTTCATCAGATACATTACCGTTAGCCAGGTTGCAAATCTTTGCAGTCTTGGACCATAAACCTCCTACTGATGCCAGTAGGAGTTTAAAGTTCAGAGTTTGTCTCCATATTGTTATAGAAATATTGACAACATAGAGAAAAGCAGTTTGACACATCACATGTAGTAATGACAAGATTACTAACGTTAAGACTAAAATTTACCAGGCAAACAATAAGATATTCAAAGCTGTATGTATGTCCCATGAGAGTTGAATGAGTTTAAATGGTGCATTGCTATCCAAGTATGAAGCTCTTTTTTGTCCTTCCCTATTTTGTTTCTTCCTTTTTAATTGATTTCTCCTTTGGAGTGATATTTGAATAGATAAACCAATGGCCAGACACATACTGTATTTTGCTGCCTTCTCATTTTCAGAAACTAAAATGCACAAGTAACAGATTGATCAGCCATTATGTCCATTGTACTTGTGAAAAATCTAACTGGATATTGTAGAAATAGCCCTTTAAATTTGATCAAGTGAATAAATGAAGGGAGAGCATCAAATTACATTTTACTTTGTTCGGTTGTCTGTAAAGAAAATGTCTTATAATTCAAGTAAGAAATTCTTACATGAATTTCTTAATCAGGCTTCACTAACTTCATCCTTTCCATCTCTTGTTTCCTTTTTCTTCCTTCTGCATGCTTAAAGTGCACCATTAATTTTGTATCTTTCCTCCAGCCCACTGCTTTTCTGTTGTTCCTTTCCACCTTCGTCATGATATTGCCTTTTACCTTATTTACTTAAGTAACTTTCCCTGACAGAAATTCTTTCTTTTGAATATTTATTCTGTGTCACAAACAAGAAATCACAGTGATCTAGATAGAATCACTGAAGTCAGTGTATTGCAGAAACTGGGCAGGTTGTAAAATCAATCAGCTTTTTCTTTTCCTTCCTGTTCCTTTTGTATTTTGTTTCCATTCTTCCTATTGTATTCTTCACTTTACATTTCATATGATTCCCCATCATTACCACAGCAATAATTTCCCCATCTGCAGAGAGAACCAGGCAGCATTAGTGAGCTCCTTTCCTGGATAAAAGATAAAGGAAAACATAAAATCTGTGCTATAAATATCTTTGAAAAAGCTTGAAAGGATTAGATTTGATTGGTTTGACCTGTGGTACAAGACAATGTATCTTGACAGCTCTGACAGTCTTCATGTTCATAGACAGTCAGTCAGTCTATCTCCTGTGTTCTGTTCTTTATTTGTCATCCATAAACCTTCTGTTATTTGAAATGAAAATTTCATGGAGGTACCTTAAATCCATTCAAACAAAGCTAGCAGAGAATATAAATAACATTGCAATTGTGAAACTAACAATGATTCTTCCCTCTTTTCCTTGCCTGTCATCTTGCAGTGGAGAAAGTGGTTCTGGGAAGACTGAAGCTTGCAAACAGATAGTGAAACACCTTACTTGCAGAGCCAGCTGCAGCAGAAATACCTTTGATGAAAAGATAAAACATGTAAGTAGCATTCCAGTCACTGGGTAGAATGGAGCAAAACCTCAGCCTCTTGGGCAGGCAGAGACATTTGAACTGTATGGAAAAAGGCATCAGCTCTGTAGAAATTCATAATGACTTGTTTTCACCTTTGAAGCCAAAGGAAGTTTTTTTCCATGAATGGGACTAAGCTCACATTTATGTGATGAGGAATCTCCAAAGTGGAGGTAGTTTTGTTTCTATGTTTTGGTGACTTTGAAAATCAGTGTTGCTGTGAATATGATACATATCTGTGATAAGAAGTTGTTTCTTAAGCATGAAATTAATTGCCTTCAGTTAATAAATAAATTTTCCTGTATGGTGTGGTGATGCTTTGCTGGACAGTATAAGAACTGTTGAGACATCCGAAGTAATAGTATGCAAGACAGAGACTGTAAAATTGCAGAAAAACTGCAAGGATTAAATGAAGTTATATGGCTCAATATTTGTGTACTAAAGATATTTTAAAAATAGGTAAGAGTTCTGAATATTTGCTTAGTCATATTTAATTTCCAAAATATGTGTTTCCATATAACCATATTTAATTCCCTATAAAGATTCATACTGACATTTTTGAGTTATGCTGAAACCTGGATTGCCAATTCAAATTTTTTTAAAAGTAATCTTTTCTGATGAAACTTCTCATCTGAGATCTCAACTCAGAGACATCTATCAATGGGTCTTAATGGAGGTGGAAGAGCATTATCAAATTTTGGTTATAGAAAGATCCTTTAAAAGTTGCTTAGATGGGATATTTGACTTTAGTTGGTAAATATATCAGCTCTCATCCATAGTGAATAGAGATTCTGATTTAGTTGCCTTTCAAGGTGCCTTAATGAACACAGTTGTCTGGACTAATTCCTGCTGCAGTTATGCATAACACCATTAAATTAGTAAAGCTGCACTGGTTAAAGCAAGTGCTGAATTAGTCTGTAGAGCAAATACGTCCTAAACAGCACTACTGGAGTGGAACTGGAACCAAAAATAAGCTGACTAGTTTTCTGCTGCCACCTACTGCACAGACAGCTGGTTTAAATAACAATTGTGAATGGCTTAATCTACAGAGCTTCTGTGCCACTCCACAGACCTCATCCTGCCCCAGCTAGTGCATCCAGATTCATTGAAAGAGTGGTGTCAGAACAGCAGTGTAAATGCACCACATTGCAGTCTTCCAGGATGCACAGAGGAAAGTTCTGAAGGGAATCTGTCAGAGGCTAAGGGGTGTAAGGAACTATTAGACACAAAAAAGCTAAACACAGTGGCTGTGACCACGAAGGTTAACATGGAAATACATTAGTGAGACATGCTATAAAAATGTCTGAATCTGTTTTTTTCCTCAGTTTTCCAATACTATAATCCTGAAATAATTCTATTTGAAATCAATAATTGATGCAATTTCTAATGGCATCATATAAAGCTTGTAAATTCCTTTGTTGGGTTATTAGTGTTGACTGACTGTAACTTCATAAGCTGTCTTCAAAGGCTTTCATATTTTTGCTAAGCGTGCCAGCTCCAGTCACTCATATCCAAACTACTGGTAGGGACACAGCTCACATGTGACCCTTTCACTTACAACTTCCAGTATTCTGACATTGCTTTTTTTGAATATATTTATTTTGAGCTATCTTACTTCCATTTCTATTTTGGAAAAAATCCTGCCAAGTATTTTTTTAAATTCCAAGATGAAAAATGGTCTTCTTTTTTTCCCGCATTTATTAATCACAAGCCAACCTCACTGATATTTCTTGAAATATCTTCCTGTTTATTTCCTCTCTTATTGCTTCTTTGCTATTTTTTTTACAGGTAAACTGTATCTTGGAGGCCTTTGGACATGCTAAGACACCCTTGAATGATTTTTCCAGCTGTTTTATAAAGTATTTTGAACTACAGTTTTGTGAGAGAAAAAAAACATTAATTGCAGGTAAGTATTATTTCATCTGTAAATGTTGATATCATGCACGCAGTGTTGGATCAGAACTCCCAGGGTTCCATGCACAGAATTGGGCAGCAAGGGCTTCAAACAACGTGAAAGAGGCAACAGGGCTTAGGGGTGTCAGAGGAACAACTTACATAGCGTGACTTGGTCACTTGTCAGGAGCAAGCCGTGCCCTGTTCTGAGGAACCACAAGGTGGCAGGAAAAGACAAGAAACAAATTCACACCAGCGTTTCTTCGTATTTCCCAGAAGGTCCCGCTTCGTTTTATTTCCCATGTCAACACACTGAGAGAGCTGTGTAGTGCAGTGATGTGAAGTAAGAGTAAAAAATTGATTAAGTTGTTAGATTGTGCATTTCTACCTAATATTGTATTGGGTATTTTAAGTATCCCTTAAATTAGTAAGTGATAGAATTTCATTTGTTTTGTAAAAAAAAAAACCAAAACCAACCAAACAAAACAAACAAAACAACAACAACCAAAAAAACCCAACCAACCAAAAATCCCACCACAAAGCAAGTATATTCTGTAATTTTGAAATTAAAACTAATTCATTAAAGCTTAGAGCTTCTTTCAAAAAAACTTGGAACCATATTGTTGTTTATTCTTCTTAAAGTCAAGATAGCATGAAATTCATTCCTGCTTGCAGAGTAAGAGTCTTCTAATCCCTAGTAAGCATTCATTGGTGAAAAAAAAAAAAAAAGAAAGAAATACAAGAAAACTGAACAAATTTTCATTTTGATTCTGAAAACTCTGGTCTTCAAAAGCAGTCAGAGAGAGTTTTCATTTCTGGTTCACATAGGTCATCATAAAACTACTCATTGTCAAAGCAAGGTATGTCAGATTGCAGAAATAACTACACACAGACAGTTTCCTACTTGCACTGTTCCTGGATGGAGAAGCTGTTTGGCAAGACACACTTTTGTCCCAAGTAAATTAGATTTTGTTAGATGAACATTTCCAAATCTACTCTTTTTAAAAAATCATTTAAAATATGTTTAGGCTTTCTGAAGAGTTTCCTAAAAAATTTCTTTGGAAATATTTCCAGTTAGATTTTCTTGAGACAGTTCAATATACTCTAGAAAATAAAATCGTTTCTTTACAGGAAATGTCACTGCATGGGAATTTACTAGCACTTTTTTCTGGTTTGTTTTATAATGAATGTAGGATAATCATAAAGGAAATTCAAAACTAAAAGCATGTGATTTTGTTTTTAATTTATAAGCTCTTGTGGGGGGAATGCAAAATTACATATACATTAGCATGGACTAAAGAGCATTTCAGTTCAGTTTGTAAAAATAAACTTCAATCCCTAAAGCTAAAATTTTATAGACCCTTTGTATTGTACATATTTAATTTGAGTATATTGTGTTTGCAGGGACGTGGGTTTTTGAACAGCTTTACTCAGAACTACGAGTTTAATTCATAGCCATTGCCTATGACGGGATCACTTAACCAAGTTCTTGTGTACCAGTTTTTTCTGGTACACTAATTCTGTGATTTTATGTTTCTCAATCCATACACATCAAATGAGAAAATATAGGGGTAGTCAGGTCAATTAACAACTATAAACAAAGTATTTATCTACCCTGCTATTCCCCAATTATTTAGGAACTGAATCAATTATTCTTACCAACGCTAAGGTAGCCAAAAGCTACATAATATACAGTCAAGATAGATAAGCCTTACTACAGCAGTAGAAGTGTTTTATGTTTCTGAAATTTGCAATTGTTCTTGCTGTTTGATTTGCATGGTAGATATTGCCTTTTCTCAGCCACTGCTAAGCATAACACCTGAATGAAGTTGTCCCAGCTTTAAAAAACCATAAATGAGAAAAGAATCAGACACGTTGTCTTTGGCAGGTTGAAATTCCACCCAGGCATACTCTGTATTTGTTTACAAGATCATGAGCAGCAGTATTTACTGTCTTGCAATATTTAAACATAAATGAATAATTTAAATATGCAGAGCACCTGATTTTGCTGAGCCATTTGTTTATAACTCATTTATACTAATGGGGCTAAATATGTCTGATTTGTAAACAAAAATCCAAGTGACATGACTGCCTCCATCAAAGAGTTTAGGTGGTTTAAACTCCTCCACATATATTACAGATGGAGATCTGGAACAATTTGCTAAGGGAGGAACTTGCAAAGTACTTGTGTACACTTTTATTATAGAGAGCAAGCCCAAGGTGGTACTCCTTGTGAAGTTTGTGACAGCTTCTTTTTCATGCTGAAGTTTTTTAGACCCTGGATATGCTCTGACTTTTGTCATAAGGTTTATTCTTCTAGCAGAAAGTACAATACACCTGAATAGCTGAAATGTTCCCCATAACTTTTATCTTTAGATTTGGTTCATTCTTTAGCATAAAGTGTATTTTTGCCACTATGCTTGGAAAACAAGGATGGAGAGTTTTAGTGAGGTTCTACTCAAAGCCAGTACAGATATCTGAAAGGGGTTTATGTAAAAAGTTTTATATTAGAACAAACACTTAAAATAAACTACAGGACACTTAAAATAAACTACAGACCACTGATTTAATTAAGTTTCTGAAATAAATTCAAAACTAAAAAGTAATCTCTGGCAAAAAAATTAATATCATTCCTATAGAATGATTAACTCCTACAGTATAATACTAGAAGACTGATTTTTTTTTCCTCAGAATGGTCTTTCAGGTAATTTGATATAATACTTAAGGTGAAAATTAATGCCTCTATATATTTCCTCAAATTACTCAAAAAGAAACTTAGAAGAGAAAGCAGAGCCTGAGAAACTTATTCTGCAAATTTTATGTGTTGCTTTTTCAGCATTGATTTTCTCAGTCTTTACTTTTTGAAAAGCAAGGACTGATTTTTTATATTTTTTTTTACAGTTACATTGAAATTGGCAAATTTTTCTTTTCTTTACAAATAGCTGTGTTTAGGACAGCATGGTTTTTGAGAAGGAGCAATGTACTTTCTAAGAAGGCATAGCTGAAAGACAGATTTTAATGGCCACACTTTTAATACAGAATCTGCTTGCTGACTGTGTAGCTGCTGAGTAGATCAAGTGAGCTGTTAAAGGAAGTAGAAATATGTTTGTGCCTGTCAGCCCAATTACCATTGCACAAAAATTACAGACTTTGCTTTGGAACTTTATTAATTTTCCCTCTTTTATTTCACACATAGATTAACAAACATATTTCCCTTTGTAAAAAAGCATTCTACCATGATAATTTTTTTATGACTCATAGCATCATTAAGATGATGCTGTGTTTGATTATTGCTGATTGGAAGCTTGGCTTTTCTTAACAGCTCTTCCCACTGCTGGAGATGCTAGTTGAGATGGAATGTTTATGGCCTTATTAAAGTGCAGGTGACTTGAAGTACTTGGAAAGGGCTGAATTAATTTGTGTCATTTGAATAAGGGATGTTGCCCATCATTAAAGTTAAATGATAGATGACCTTTGGTAACATTTTTCCTGCTTATATTAATCAATGAATGTTAAAGACACCTGAAGTGTCTTTAACATAGACAGTTATAAAAGCCTTAGTGAAGAATATTGCACACAAAAATGTGATTAAAGATTTGCAGTGAATTCTTTTCAAATTAATTGATGGTTGGATTAGTTTTAGTGTGAAATAAGTTACAAGCACAATAAAAGATGGAAATCATCCTTCAGGTTCATCTATTCTGTTTTACCCTGTAGGAATGACAGACAACCAGGTAATGATTGATTCTGATGAAAGTGTGTGTCTGGGCCAGTCCTGCCATCATTGCATTGATTCAATTTATACTGTGTTGCAAAGGTACTGGAGCCAAAAACATACATGATTTCCCAAGTGTGCCTTTCTAGTTCCCGTACAGTTTTGGGTTTTTAGGCTTTTTCTGTAGTGTAGCAGCAGAGGATAAGATGGATGATACACAGTTTCTCATAATATTGATTCCATAATAGCAGTTCACTATTACAATTTGTAGGATGATTAAATGGGCCAGATCATGTTTCCTTGCTTCAGCAAGTCAGATGTACAATTCCTCTCTGTCAGTCCTGCTGTCTGTTAGCCAGAATCCCAGGTTTTGATTGCCAGCACAAGTCAGGACATATCTGTGCTGTTACATAAAGGAAGCATAGAGGATATCCCTGGCTAATGTACCACTGACCTGTTCTCCTTAACTGGGATGTGTCCAGGATGGTTTGGCCTGAACGAGTTGGTTGAAAGCCAGCATAAGGGAAGCTGGGAAGCTATAGCTTCCCTCTGCTTACTTATTTATATATTCTCCTCTGCTTACTGGGTTCAAAAATATGTGTCCTCCATTGCTGAGAACTGCACCTTATGCTCTAAATTCAACAGCCCTTTCCAGGGTGAGGATGCTTGCAAAGAGTCTGTGAAAGCTCTGCCATACTGCAGATATTGAAAAGCCCAAAGCTGCAGCAAAATGAACTGTGTCCATGTGGTGCTCAGTTGTGTGAAGAGACATGGTTCTGGCCTTTGCACCACAGCTAGATTTGAGTAATGCCAGCAGCTGGGTAAGTGGGAACTGGGATCAGGTTCCTACTGACCAGAAAGGCCCTGAGCTCCAGCTGCAGTTGGACATTCCCTTGTTCTCTTAGTCTCTTGCATCGGGAACCACATGATGTTCTTCTTCCAGGGGAGAGCTCAAGGGACCTCAAGAGTAACCTGCCCAAAACATGAATATCCTTCTGTCTCTTCACAAGTATCTCTGAAATGCCTGTTACCTTGTGAACAGGTGAATGGATCTGAGGGCTCAATATTTCCTGTGCTTCTCTGCTTTGCCTCTTTCAGAATCTTAGTGAGCCTGAGGTTATGTATGATCCTGTAAGCTGTTTTTCTATAGGCAAATGTCACTCAGATTCATCCTCCTTCACCTCCTTCCCCAGACTGCTGATTCACATGGCTTCTCATTTATTCAGGTCATCCTAGCCCTTCTGAGATGCCCTTGTTTCCCCAGGCCCAGGTCAGTGAGCTTGTTGATAACACGTTCTGCAGAGGATTTGTCTCTTTGTAGCCATCTAGAAGCTAGGTGGTTAATCTAAACTATTAATCTTTAAGTTCTTAATTACCAGCAGAGAAAGAAAAAATGCTTCCAAGTGTGTTTTTTCAAGAGGTCTTGAATCTCTCCTGTCTTTCTGTTTCTGTTTAGAAGGATAGAATAGATGCCAGTTCTCAGATGGCTGCACTTTGGTGAGATATGAACTAATATTTTGTCTCTTAATCTTGCCAAATACAGCAACTGGTGCAAATCAACATCAGTACCTTTAAAGCTAAGTAATTTTAATGGTAATATCAAACAGTAAGTGTGGTAATGTGTTTGTTCTACCAGTTTTAATGGAATTAGGGTTTTATATGTGATTTATATAGAAAACCATGGCAGTATAAATGGTATATTTTATATGCTCCCCTCAGATAATTTTATAACAAACATTGTTTGTTCTTAACAGTTGCAATGGTGAATGGTTTAAGATATTTAAGTTCAGAACAGTCAGTATAATGATGAATTTATGTGTTTGTTTCTTAATCAGCTAGGATTTATACATACATGTTGGAGAAGTCTCGTGTCGTTACCCAGCCTCTCAACCAGAGTAATTTTCATATTTTTTACTTGATGATGGATGGATTGTCTGCTGAAGAGAAATACACCCTGTACCTCAGTAATTTTTCTGCGCACAGGTAAGAAAACAACTTTATATTTAGTATTAATAGTTTTCTTATATTAATGCCTCTCTGCTGTTGAGATTCTTCTTCCAATAGTTAAAATTTTTCTAATTTTTCAATGAGTTCTGATATTATTTATTGTGGAGTACCCGCTCATAAGGATTTGATTCTGAAGTATATATATAGTCTTTTAACAAGATCAGAGTTTTATATCCATTAATATTGTTGTCTTTAAGGAGAAAAAGAAATTTATTAGCTATTTTTCTGTCTTCTGTGGACTAGAACAGGTCTATTGTTTTTGGTTTTTTTCCTGAAAAGTTTGTTTCTTAAGGCAAAAACTGTTTTATTTATTTATAATTTTCTTTTGGAATATGTTGATTTGGATGAAATGTCACTAGATGTTACTGGTATCTTCATTTTCATTTTGATATTTACTTTATATCAAATTAGTAAGGAAAACAGAAACAAAAGTTTCAGCTGCTTTGAACCCATGAATAGGATTCAACACCCAGCACCTAAAATTATGTCTTTCTGTATGGAAAGCTCCACATGAGCTGGGTGTCTTGGCTCCCATTTACAATCAAAGGAGATTGAGTCCTTACTCAGCTGCACATAGACTTACATAGGGTAAGATTTACTGTGTGCTTTGGAGGAACTGAACCACATTTGGCTGTGCTGACATCAACTGTGCTGATTATATCCCCTTTAATAGTAAATATAAACAGCTGAATATAAACACCCAAATGTAGTGTGTCTAAGGCTTAATATACTCCAAATGTTTGCTATAGGAGAATTTTTTTAGTTTTTTTTCAGGAAATTTTGCACGTA
>VWYI01020835.1:204296-214474 GCA_013399455.1 Anthoscopus minutus | reverse complement strand
GGGCAAAGAGAGGGCTTCTCAAAACATGAATTTTGACTTCAGACTTGAGCCTCTTACTACCTCATTTTCTAAAAGTTATTTCAGATATAAATGTGGTGATAAAGCTTTCTTGAAGCTTGATGCTTTTACCTGTATATTCATAATTTTGTAGTTCCATATTACCAGGTACCAGCCATCAGAGCTCACTCTTTTGGGGGGGGGTACAGAGCAGCCTCCCTTGTCTTGTTTGTTTTTAACAAGTTGACATTGACTTACAATTGCCTGGGAGAGTTTTTGTCTCACTTCTGGTTGGATTTAGATGTTAGATTAGATCTTAAGAAGAAGTTTTTTATTAAGAGGGCAAATGAAGCACTGGCACAGGCTGCCCAGAGGAATTGTGATTGCCCTGTCCCTGGAAGTGTTCAAAGCTAGGCTGGATGGGGCTTGGAGCAGCCTGGTCTAGTGAGTGGCATCCCTTCCCATGGCAGGGCATTGGAACGAGATAACCTTGAAGGTCCCTTGAAGGTCCCCTCCGACCCAAACCACTCTGTGATTCTGTGAGTTGTGCCTGACTGACACACTGACACAGACCTCAGAGCTTTCTGTCCATCTCCAGTCTAGAAATCTGTCATTTCAGCATTTCCAGTTTGATCTTGGGGGTTTCAATTCAGCACTGATGGGCAGCTTTAAGTGCTTGTTAAGTTGGTTTCTGGCACTTGGCTGTTGAGGTTCAGCGTGGTGGAGGAGCTGTGGTGCACTTTGTACACCAGTTTGCTCTGTGCTTCTGCAAGCCAGCCATGGAGAACAGGGTGCAGGTGTTTCTGAGGACAGAGAGGGGACATCTGTCTTGATACAACTTTCTAGAATATTAGTGTTCTAGTTTGCCTTCCAAAAATATCATCCGGGCTTGGAGACGTTCCTAATCAGTGGCAGACGGAAGTCAGTATTGATCCATAGTCATTTGCCTTGGCTTTGGGAGAGGAATCACTGGGAATTGTGTATGCAGGCTGGCAGGGATGTCCTCTGGCTTGATGATCCAAGAGAGGTCAGGAGAGGAATGATTCAGCTATCCAGCTGAAGGAATTTTGGCATGCTGCTTGGGCCCAGGGATAGATACTAAATAGCTGCCTTATGCTTATCTGAGCAAGAGTCTTTCCAGATCTGATGTAGTGTGGTCCTGTTTTAGTGTGGTGGCTGTCAGGGTCCCCAGTGTACAGCTGGGCAGTTGATGCATGGAAGGACTTGTTGCCTTCAGTTCTCCCTTAGAGGCTTATAAACATTAACCACCCAAAGGCTACTGATTTAGATAAGCATGCTATAAATTGACACTGCATGTAAATGAGCTACTGAGCTGTGTTGTGGTGATTAATGTAACTGTAATGGCACACATTATCTCCTAAAGTTACGATAACCTGGGGAAATCACTTAAAGATAACTTGTTCTGTCTGTTCTCCTCAGGAGAATATCTGCATTTTGGCTCCACATAGCTTATCTTTACTCCTAATGCAAAACAAAATTAAAGAGTGCAAACTGCATATTAGGACCATATTCTAGCTTGCATTGCATTTACTCCTGCATGTTAATTTTCTTATGCAAAAAAACTCCAGTTCTGAGTTGCCTTGAAACTGGCATTATTTAATAGGCATTCTCCAGAAATCATACTAATTTTGTCCCAAGCTCAAGAATCCAGGTGTCAGTGCTGGCACTTAACTAATTGTTGCTGAACCTCTCATACTTCTGTCATGCTGGTAAGACCCTGGCACTGACTGCTTGAGGCTTGGTTTGACTTAATTTGAGTCTTACAGGAACTTGTCTTTGTTTAGCTTTTCGTTTTGAAAGTATATGCTTTCCCTTGCAGGTTTTGCTTGTGCCATAATTCAGTATTTGTTCCAGTTTCTAAAAAAAACCAGCTGATGAGTGATCTGTAGGTACAATTTTTAATAATACATGTATAGTTAAATTTGCAGAAAATTTTCTTTCTTGTTTCAAATGAAATTTACAGCAGAAAAGGAAAAATAGAAGCAGCTGCCTTTGGTTTTCTTAGTTTCTTATTTTGATCCAAGTCCTGAGAGAGCTGGATTTTTGACTGTGAACCATTAACAAAAAAATGCTTGAGTAAGTATTTTAGAATCCCAGATGTTTGGATTCAAGGTGCATTTCCCACTTTTTATTTGGAAATCCTTTGACTTGTCTGCCCTCCTCTGTATTCTGCCATAGAAACTCTTGTCTTGCTAATTCTGATCATTCTCCTCCTCTCCCTGTGTTCTCATGTCAGGGATAGTAGAAGGAGGAGCTCAGAAATCCTTGAGGAAAGACAAACTGTAATGTGTATGTATTCCTGGAATAGTTGTGTGAACTCTTATGAGGTTAGAAATGTCTTTTTGTGAAGGGGCTCCTGAGAGAAGTGAATGAGTTGGGGAGGAGGCTGGAGAAAGGAGAAAAAGATGTCCTAGTGAATGCTGGCTGGTGTGGGTACCAGGCAGGAGGAGCTCAGTCCCCATCAGCACAGCCTGCAGTAAGTGCTGTGTCTCTCCAGGCTGAAAGCAATTCTGAGCTTTACAGAGTGGGGCTTCTGTAGAGCCTGCAGGACTGGAACTGCAGTGGCACACACCCTCTTGTGGCAGGAAGGGACAAGTCCCAGCACAAACCAGTGTGGCCTCTTGTTTTCTGCCCTCACTGGTTTGCCTTGCTCACTCTTCTGTGTTCAGTGAGCATCCCTCACTCGAGTGCACCATGTGTACTTTCCTGCACTTACCTCTTTCATCTTTCTGTTTATGCAGTGCCTGAATCTGTTCTATTTGTCTTGCAAATTCTAAAACTTCATCCTGTTTAAGTCTGGTTTTATCAGTATTTGGATTGTATTTAAACTGTGGTTTTAAAGTGCCCTTTCTCACTAAATTGCCAACATACTGAAAATATGCCTTACAGACTAAAACATATTCAGGAGCAAAAATGAACAAGGATGCTGAAGAACATACTAGTTTTGTTTCTTAAATAGCTTAGTTTGTCTGAACTACTATGAAGGGGTCATGTATAGATTAGGGGATAACATGCTGCTTTTGCCAGCTGTTTGATTAACCAGCTTAGAGAGGGATCAAATGCGCAGGAGCAGAGTGCAAGGAAGGCACATCATCACCTTCCAAGTTCAGAGAGGCCCTATAGCACGTTTGCAGTTTATCAGATTTGCTGCATTATAAGCTGTGTGCTCCATTCAGCACTCTAATTAACCCAGGAAAGCTCTCTGGCTCAGTCTTTGCTGATAGCATGGGCCTCACAAAGCCAGGCAGCCTCACCAAAGTACCTCTAAATAAGATTAAGCAAAGCGAGCCAGCCATGAAATAAAATGTAGGCTTTTTTTTATTTGCTTTCATTTAGCACCAAGTTCTATATTTGGCATGAGGTGTCCAGGCATTTAATGTGTGAATAGCACTGGCAACTCTTAACAAGTGCTGACAGATGAGACCTTAATCATTAATGTTTCTCTGTACAGACAGAAATAACCAAGTGCTGTATGACAACACTTATAAATATGAGTTGATGGTATTTCCTACTACTCTTACGTAGTCTTGGCTCCCATTGATGCCCATCAGGATTGGGAATTTCACGTTGGTGGGCTCTTCTGGAATATGGTGGCAGACTGGGTAGTGCTGGGATATCAGAGGAAAAGAGAAAAGCCAAGGCTGGTGGCAGGTTTGTCCAGTGACAGGTTCCATAGTCCTGTCCTGGTGCTAAAGATCCTTGTCAGACAGCAGGAAAAAGAAATAGTGTTTAAGTGGTGGAGGATAGAGCAGGTACAGACACAGAGTCCTGAAATCTATTACCTGTTTGAAGAATGGGGTTTCATCCTCCTTTCTTTGCCTTTTCAGGTATCTTGCAATATCTTCAGAACTCTCCCACCTAGTGACAGCAATGAATTTGATCCAGAAGAAGATGAGCCCACCTTGGAGGCATCGTGGCCGCATTTACAGGTTTTTAATTATTTACCTCAGAAGAAATTCTTGTCATTGCTTTGTGTATCTTAAAATTTTCTCAGTTTTTTGAAAAACCTGTGAATCAGAACTAGTCTGTCACACACTAACATTTATTAATACTGTTTGTGATTCTTATATAGTACCTACAGAGATAGAACTTTTTGATATTTGCAAAATGTTAAAGCTTTCTTTCAAGATCATATTGGTGGTGTCCCTCATATTCCTGTTTTCCTTCATTCATTTAAAAATTATTTTGCTTTCCCAACTGCTTTGATGCACAAGTGTTCTTCAACAACTTCAGCAAGAGCATTGTGAGGATTATACTGCTGGCAGTTTTGCTTTATTGAGGGTGGTTAATATTCATACAGAAGTGCACAGGTGTTGGCTGTTGATCAGAAAAATGAATGAGAAGCTGCATCCCTATCTAAGTCCTCGTTCCTCTCCTCAAGGTTTGCTCTCAGGTGTTTTTGTAGCAGGATTCAAGCTCACTGAATTCCTTCCTCTGAATTTCAGTTGTCAAAACAAGGGATTTTGTGACCCCCATGTGGAATAACACTGCATCCAGGTCTGGAGTTACTAGCACAAGAAAATTGTGCACCTTTTTGAGTGAGTCCAGAGAGGAGGGTGCAAGGATGATCAGTGGGCTGGAGCGCCTGTCCTGTGAGCACAGGCTGAGACAGCTTGGGTTACTCATCCTGGAGAACAGAAGGCTCCAGGGAAACCTCATTGCAGCATTCCAGAATTTGAAAGGGAGCTTATGAAAAAACAAGGGAGAATGACTTTTTACATGGTCAGAATAGTGATGGCACAAGGAGAGATTCAGATTACACTTTATTAAAAAGTTCTTGGCTTGTGAGGCCCTGGCACAGGTTGCCCAGAGAAGGCTGCCCCATCCCTGGGAGTGTTGAAGGCCAGGTTGGATGAGCAACCAGGTCTTGGGAAAGGTGTCCCTGGCCATGGCAGGGGGGTGAAATGAGGTGATTTTTAAGGTCCTTTCCAGCCCACACCATTGCATTACCTCCATCCATTCAAATGGAGGATTTGAATTCCAACGTTCTGTGAATGAAGAACACAAACTAAACTGGAGAAAGCATAATTGATACTGATGCAGTAAATTCCTTTATAGAAAATATAGATGAATATAGATGTGTGAGTTAGTTCAGGATAATGACTCACAGCACTGGTGAATTTAGAAGAAGTTTGCTTGAGTAACAGTTTGTGGAGTTTGGGAGTTTTTGTGAGCAAAGGAGCAAAATTGATCTCAGCCTGAAATATGAGGATTTGCACGCACAATCCTGTGAGCCATTCGTTTCACTCTTTTGTGTTCTCTACTTCAGAATCTGTTGAAATGTAGGTTCATCCCTCATTTATATTTAAATTTCATAAAAAATAAGAATCTTCAAAACTTCAAGGCATCTCAGAGGAGCTCTGGCTGCCTGGAAACAGCACATTCAGTGACATTGGTGCTGTAGTTCAAAAAGTCATTTCTTGCATGGAAATTTCTTATCCAGTGGATGACTTACCATTGTCAAGAAGAAATTCACCCAAGTATTTGTGAAAAGTTGATGGAATTGATTTCCTGATGATTTAATGTTGGTGTTATGTAAGCTGTCACTTTTCCCACAACTTATTTCTAAACCTCTCTCTTTGATTTCCTATTGCCTCCTTTGAGAAGTCAGAGAATGCTGTTATAAAGTACTAGCAGCAGTTTTGCAGCATATTGCTGTCATGGAAAAGTTTAAAATGATTTTAAAATGTAATTTTTAAGCTTCCTTTCTCCTTTCATTATCAATATTCATACTTGCTAAAGACAAAAAGGAAAAAGTTTTCAATGGCTGCTCTTTATGGAGAGGTTCTGCAAAGAGAATGGCTGGCTGGCAGCTCATTATCAGTGACAGATCAGAGTTTCTGTCTTATGAATCCACAGCAGTCTCTGTTTCACTTCACTTCCTTGCTCCCTGGTTTTTATACTCTTTCTCCACTAAATGAAAAGTCTTGCTGTCCCACTGAAGAGTTTAGGTAGAGATGGAATTACATGAAAATAAGCAGATTTTCTCCAGCCCTGAGGCCAATCTTTACTGTAAGTTAGGAACTTCTGAATGAATTCTGGTTTGTATTCTTCTTCTGTGTTTCAAGTTGTACTAGAACACTACTCTAAGCAGTTTCTAATTTAATTTAAATATTTCCAACTGTTTCACCAACCCCTTCAGAATAGTAATGTCTGTATTTGATGTGACTTCAGCAGTTCAGAGGGCAGTTTAAATGTGCTTCCCAATTACTCTAGGAAGCTTTACAAGATGATAACAAGCATTACAAGATGGCAGTGCCTGTTCTTGGTGATGAAATGTCTTTGACTGAAGTTAAATAAGCAAAGGCAGCTTAAAAAGCTAATGTAATTAATTTTAACTAAAAGGTGGCAGTTTGATAAAGGAAAAGAATCTTTTCCATTTTTTAATCCTTTGTACTGAGGGGGAAAATAAGCATTTAATCTTCTAACAAAGTGACTTAGGGAAATACTGAAAATATAAAGATTAATCAAGTCATAAACTAAACCCATGTTTTGTTTATTTTACTTTTGCAGCTTGTATATGAGTTTTTCATACGATTTTTGGAAAGCCAAGAATTTCAGCCCAGCATTGCCAAAAAATACATAGATCAGAAATTTGTATTGCAGGTAAGCTGGTATGTTTTCTTTAAGGCTTAGGGTTGCTTTTGGGAAAAAAAAATCCTGTAAAAAGATACTGTCCAGAATTTGAAAGTGTAACTTCATTTGCAACAGAAGAAGGCTAAACCAGCATCTACAATGTAAGTTTTCAATCTGTGGAGGTAATGGAAAAAGGGGTGTGTGTGTTGATATGTTAGTCTGTTGCTATAGATACATCAAATAGATGGTTTGGATCCAGTTTCAATATCTCAGTTGAAATATTTGACTTACTGGTTTTGAGAGGGAGCTGAAACAGTAACTGTTGAAAAATGAAAAGTTTGCTACCAAGTAGTCTCAAAATGCAGCTCTCTCTATCTAGAGAGACTACTTAAACACCATTTTTAATGTGTGTTAATGTTGCTTATACATACAGAAGTGGTTGAAGGAAGTTGTTTTCTGGGATAAGCCAGCACACTCTGCACATCTTTTGTCTTCAGATTTGAGAGCAGGCCTGTCTTGGGTTTCCTTTTCACTTAATGAGTTTTTGTATAACTGCAAAGTCAGAAAGAACTTTGTGCTTGATGCTGTGTGTAGCTTGCTTTTGAAATGAGGAGAATTTAGAAAGCTTCTTACTTGCAGGCTGACACTTGAATGAAAAACTAGAATTGGCAGGAGATATTCAGCACTTCTGAAGACCTTTCTCTTGCCCCTTATCACTCATGGAGCTTTTATTTTCCCCTGTAGTGCTCAGGCAATGAAAAATTGTGCTTTTACTGTTCATTTATGTTGTTTGGATGAAGAATACCTGAAAAATGTAGTAAAAAGAGCAATTTCTGTCCTTACATTCAAAGTTTCAAAGAAGGGAATTTAATTTCCTTCTCGTTATCACAAGACCTTCTTCATCCTATGAAAGCAATAGGATATACTTACATTTTTATTTTATCCATCTCCTAAACACAAGAGCATTTTTCATCTAGATCAAACCTCTGGTGGTTTCCTTTTTGTTCATCCCAGTACTGATTTGACAAGGAGGTGCACCAATGTGTTCATCCAGTACCTGGTGGAGATAAAAGAAATGCATGATAAATCACTCCTGACAGGTTTTTCCAGGCTGGTTTTGGTTTGATTAGATAGAGCAGGATTGCATTAGGATTAATGCATGTGCTGTCCTTCCAAATCTAGTAAAAATAATTCTTAGATGCTCCTGTTCTGTGATGCTGAACTTGGTCATGACTGGCAACATCCCACTCACACCCTTTTAAGACATTCAAAACTGTCAGTTTGGCACAGGAGAATGGGTCTGAACCAAGGTTTTGAATTTTTTTTTTTTTTAATCCTGCTAGTTTTCATTAAATCTACAAAATAGAAGAATAGTATCTACTGAGAGAGGAGAATATGAGATTTTAAAACCTACGTATCAGAAAACATGACATGACAATTAAGAGGTCAAAGGAGCTCAAAAGATTCCTATTTTCTTGCCATGTGGTTTGGTGTTGCACATTTTTATATTGCTGTGCACAGTGTGGTAATTTAAAATTCACATTTTTCTACAGAAAGTTCTATTCAGCCATATATACATATATATACAAGCAAGGAGATATATTTCCATCTGTGTCAGTACTTCATGGTGAGCTGTAGGAACTGGGGTGTCCTTCCACTTCTATTGTGTTTATTTTGTGTCAGGAGTAACTCCTGAGTAGCTGCAACTGAGATCCCTTTCACAAGAAAGCAATTTGAGACTTAAGAACATTAAGCATTTTGGTGTATTGTGACACTGACAACACAAGTGGGACATTTGGAGTATTNCAGCTGTGTTTCAGGGTTTCAGCTGTTTTAATAAAATACTGTATTTACCAGTGTAGCTGTTCATTTCTAAAGCCTGCTCATGTACAGTTTGAAATGGTTGGCTGTGGTTGCTAAGAGACATACTATTCAAATATATCCACAAGTCTCTGTGTTAGGGAGGTTGCTATTTTGGAAAATTAATTTTCCTTTTCTATATATGTTTAGAATAGTCAACATAAATTTCAGAAGTCTTGCAGCTTATCCATAAAAATAAGACTTTATTGTTGAAACCTGATAACAAATTGGACACAGCAAAATAATTGTCTTTTTTTTTTTTTTAAAATGAGAGAGAATGAGTCTTAGTTTAGCAGTGTTTCCAGAGAGGATCTGCATAAGAGAACTGGAAATATAAATACTTTTCAATCCAGTAAGAGAATGAAAAACATAAATGCTTCCAGCTGTTTGCTGTCTTAGGCTGAAATGTGCTATTTGGGGAAGGATGAGGTGACTATTTATTTATTTAAGTCTAGAACTAAGTGAACGAAGCAATGTGTTTATAACCTCTGGAGGGCAGCTGACAAACCTCATACTTCCCTCATGAAATGCCCACCACAGATTCATACTGTAAGGAAAATACAGTGAAGTCTCATTGCAAGCTGCAGAAATGTTCAAAACAATGAGGAAGAATGTGTGCATCAGTCCTAGACCTGGATGTTACAAAGCAAAATTCCAGACAGCCTAACAACTTTTAATCAAATTTTTTTCCTTTCTTTTTTCACCTCCTCAAAGTTGTATAGCAGTTTAACAGAGATCAGGTGTAGCATGCATACACTGGCATATTTACTTGTAATAGGTATTTATAATTTATCTGTTTGTGAAACTATGATAATTTTGTTTTCTGCCACTCCTGTAATGATTTTCTGACAGCATCTTACTCATTTGTAAGACCTGCTTAACAAACTTGTCTTTAAGACAGGTGCTGATTGACAGTTACTTTCTTTTTCATGCAAGACAAAGACTGGTTGCTTATGATTACTAAAAATTACCTAAAAATCCCTGTTTTCTGCACATTTGTGGCAATTGGTTGTGCTTTTTACTTTTAAGTAAAGTTTACCTCTAAATTAATTCCAAACATCCACAATAGCCAATATTGTGGTGTCACAAAAAATGAAGAAGGTGGTGTTCTGGTTTTGCATTAGTTAATATTTTAGAAGAGTAAAGAAACCACCTACAGAAATAATTTTTCTGAAAAAAACTACTAAGAACTACTTCTGTGCCTAAAAAACCCAATAACTAGCTAACTCTAAAAATTGACAGCTTTTAAAGCCATTTAGAAGCCTCTGTGAATTCCACATTTTCAAACCCAGCAAAAATCTCTTGCATCCAATCTCAAAAAGTGACTGAGCTCTGGCAGGCCCAGCTCTGCCATGGCCCGCGCTCCTGGGCCAGTTCTGAGCTGAGCCAAAATCCCAAACCAACCCCAAACCCAAACTAAATCCAACCCCAAACCAACCCCAAACCAAACCAAACCAAATGCAACCCCAACCCCAAACCAACCCCAAGCCAAACCAAACCCAACCCCAACCCCAAACCAAACCAAACCAAATGCAACCCCAACCCCAAACTAAACCAACCCCAAACCAAACCAAACACAACCCCAAACCAACCCCAAACTAAACTAAACCAACCCCAAACCAAACCAAATGCAACCTCAAACCCAAACTAAACTAAACCAACCCCAAATCCAAACCAAACGCAACCCCAGCCCCAGCCCAACACCAACCTCAAACCAAACCCAA